>CM022491.1:4869338-4891212 GCA_011952105.1 Coreoperca whiteheadi | reverse complement strand
AGCTGACTGTTTTTTTCTTATGTTTTTTTAGTTTATAAAAAAGGTTGTATGGGGGGGGGGTAGGGGGTTTTTGTGTTGGGGGGGGGGGGGGGGGGGGGGGGGGGGATTACACATTTTGAGGGCACCGTGTTTCCCACAAACTGACATTTTATTTGTGTTGATCTGCTAAACAATGGACTTTTGAGGATGTTTCTGTCTACAATGGCATCACGTTTTGTTGAACATGCACTTGTTAAGGACATGGATTTTATCTTATGATTTTCACATTTGACAGGCCTTTTGGGTTGCCCTTGCCCAGCGCTTGTAGAAAGGAGTGTAATTCTGCTGTATATAGTACTGAAACTTTATTGACATTATGGCGATTGCCTTATCGCCCAACACAAGGTTACCTCCATCTCCTCCGCCTCTGACTTCTTGTCCCCGTTTTCTCCAGCCTGGACTTTCCGATCCTCCTGGTCCACCTGCATTTTGTTCTGACGCACGGTAACAACAGAAAATACATATCAAATCAAGTTTATTTATAAAGCACATTTATGATTGATATGATATTAACGTAACATTTGCCATTTTGCGGCTGGTTTTATCCGAACTCTGGGTTCAGACAATTTCAACATGAGCCTCCCGAGTCAAAACCAAAAATCATTGCCACACCACAACCCGAAAGACATATTTCCTAGAATATTACATATTGTATTGTAACACTGATATTGACTTAACAAGATTCGTTTGGTTTGTGCCAATAATTTCGGTTGCTGATTTCAGTTTGAGCTTTGTCGCGATGTGACGTTCTTTCCCCTTCGTTCAGATGAGGCCGCTTGCTGCCATTTATCACACCACAGATCTAAATTCTGTTTTTCAAGCTCCGCATACTTGATGCAGAGGTATTGTGTTTGATAGCATTAATCCTGCAGGTGTTCATAGCATTGTCACATTTTGTCAAAA
Source organism: Coreoperca whiteheadi (assembly GCA_011952105.1). Taxonomy (NCBI): domain Eukaryota; kingdom Metazoa; phylum Chordata; class Actinopteri; order Centrarchiformes; family Sinipercidae; genus Coreoperca; species Coreoperca whiteheadi. The sequence goes on along the minus strand of CM022491.1, from coordinate 4,890,270 downwards.
GAACAGTTATGATGCATTACTTTGGGGGGAAAAAGGATGAACGAATATGGTGCAATAGTTGGCTCTGGAGCGCAGACGGCAACGAACAACCCCGAAACGAAATGCCAAACAAATTACAAAGAGGCCTTCGAGAGTAAAAAAGGCAAGACATCTAAATACCATAGTGATGACATGACCGACTATTTAAAACCGAGATGTCGCCACTGGCCAGACTGATATGCTGTGTGAACGGGAGGTGAAACACGAAGCAAACAGCATACAACAAACCAGGAGCACCTCTGTGTGTTTCTCTGTCTCACTCACACACACCATGTTATTATTCTCTAAATACACACAGTACACACCTCCTCCTCCTTCCCTGTCTGGTCGGTCTCCATTGGTTCCTCGCCCTCAGCTGTTTTCACGACCTCTATTAGCGAGGCGCTCGAGACACTGAACACACCGTGAACGTTGACCCGAACTTTCACCTTGACCTTTGCGCTCTCCCCAGACGCCTGAGGAACCACATTCTGGATGAGGAACTGGCCTGTAGGGCGGAGGAAAGGGTCAAAGGTCAGAATATCCTCTTATATAAATGAGGAGGGGTGTGGAAAGCCAACACATCAGAATTAAAATAGCAAACACATTTGGGAGGCTAAGTAGAATCACAGGATAAGATACAGCATATTTGTATTTTCCAGAAAATGAAACTATTTAGTAGTTCAAATTAACGTGTTTTAGCAAGATTGTATCAAACATCTTGTGACTAAAAGCTAGATCGAGGTGGTTGATTAATGCATACATGCTTAAAGGTTGGCATCTCTAACTGCAAAGTGGCAGCAATTACTCAAAACTAGGCGCTAACAAAGCTAACGTGGAGCAGGAGCATATATGAGAGTTATAACTGGCACACTTTGGACTTTAACTTGTAATGAAAACTACAGATTCAATTAATAAACGTTAAGCTAAGATTTCCAGAAACTAGTTTTCACTTGTAATGCTACTGCTTTTTTCATTAAGTATAGTTTTTTTAAACAAATGACTTATGCCTTATTTGATGTCCATACTCGTTATTCTTCACTTATCTCTTACAGGTAATTAAGCCTCACTGAAGTCGAACTTGCAGTACCTATAGTGGCGCTGGGGTAGGGCAGCTCCTTGGGGTTGTTGTAGTAAGCTTCAAGGGTGAAGGGCTCTTTCCGGAAGAAGGTCAAAACTTTGGAGAAGGGAGCTGCATGGTTCTTTGGGAAAACCTCACAGTCACTGTAAAAACACAGCAGGAGGAGGTCAATGAGACAACAAAAGTGACAGAAACAGAATGTTACAACTAAGATCAGGGTTTTATAGTGGTGTGGACATTTTCATTTCATGTCTTTCAAGACTGGGAGTTGTAATCTTAAACACCATTTAAAGCAAATCATTTACACAACACGATACTATTATTAAAAAATGAGTTTGTAAAATGTGAATGCAACTGGCAGAGATTTCAGATAGTGGGCGCGCATTGGTACAAGAGGACTATGGGTGTGTGCAGGTGTGGCAGAAAATCCTGCAGGTACAGGTAAGCGCGTCAGAAAAGATAGTGGCAGCACGCGGGTGGCGCTCTGGAAAAATAAATCAATAAAAGACTTGGGAAGATTGTTAAATTCCACTCATATTTTAAAAATGAGAGTAGTTCAAAACACCCCTCTTTCTGTCTAGTAGTTTCTGTTGGAATCAGTGGTATAACAGACATACTATAACATAACAGAGAGGAAAACATTAAACTGATATGGTAATGGAAGATACTTTAATACTGCAAGGGCTTGCATGATATGAAGTCTACTCATACCTATATCAGCAATAAATTACGGTATTAACATTGTAGAACTTTGTCAAGCATGATGTTCAAATTAAGGTGCGTCCAATAGATGTGATGAATTCTCCTTTTCTCCCTGTGAGATTCAAACATCAAGCAAAACATGCTCCGAACTCCTCATTTGAGATCGTACCTCAGTCCCTCCTCTGCGGCTGAGTTCCACTTTAGGGAGATGGAGTAGGGAACGACATCTGTAATGGAGAACTCTCGGACTTTGAATGCTGGCGACAAGATAGCACACTGAGGAGGAGAAGGGGAGAAAAAAAAAAAAAAAAGTTACCAAAGCTCAAAGTTTTGTCTTGAAGTTGCTTTTCTATTTTGACCAACAGCAAGAAATTCAGTGTTCAACGCAAATATTCAACTTCCAATCATACGAAAAAAGTAAAACCAGATTTGATTTGCATTTGTGAAGCTGTTACCAGCAAATATTTTGTACTCTTTACTTAGTAATATAAATCTAAATGACTAAACACACTACATAAATCTAGCTACAAAAAACACATTCAAATGAGTCGCATCACGTAAACATTATGTATGTGTGCATGTGTGTCACATTCCTCCCACTGGACCAAAGTGCTGGTCATGACAGGTGCGCTGTACCTGCAGAGCGCAGCCTCTGGCCACGGCCTCGTCTGCATTCAGGGTGGTGCTCAGCTCTTTGCCGAAGAATTTGCTGATTCGCTCTTTGATGGCGGGGATTCTGGAGGCAGCGCCCACGATCTCCACCGCATAGACATCTTCCTTTTTCAGCTCTGGATGCAGAAAGACAGGAGACAAGGATGATACAACACAGGCTTGTTAAAGTTTCCACAAAAACCTTGTGGATACTGAAACTGCAGTGTGAACAGCACAGCAGTCTTAAGCCAAAGCCACGTGTGTGTTTGCATTAAAAGCGCGTCCTCCTTCAAAATTAAATCTTTTGGTGAAAGCACATTACTCAGCAGCACTTAACACTGCAACGCTGGTATATCCAAATATACTTTTTGTGAATTATTTGCCATAGGACTGCTCAGAATAAACAAGCAAGAACAAGCAGAGGTAGAAGAAGCCAGGAGTGATTAAAAAGAGGCAGGCATGCTGCCAGCGTCGGGAGGGAAGGGCTGTCTCGGCAACGCACATGACTGAACCTCGTCGACGTGAGTGTGCACGTGCTGATGGGGATAGACCAGCTGCTATTAACGTCAGATGTACTCACTGGCTTGTTCCATGACGCTGCGCAGGGGACCCTCCACTTTGGCCAGCAGCCCCGCACACATCTCCTCAAAGTGACCTCTGGGGACACATGGTCATAGATTATTAATAGGATCACACACACACACACACACAGGAAAAAACAGAGAAACCAGTGCAGAGAAACTAACCGTGTGAAACAGGCAGATGGATGCTCGTTACCAGTAAAACTATATCAACACAATTTTTTTTTTATTTGTGCTTAACTATAACAGCCTTCTTTAACATTCTGAAACTAATCCATGGAAAAGAAATAAACAGTACATACAAATACAATAAATATCGCAGACAGGTAGCTTCATTTTAAGTGGTTCATCTAAAGCAACAACGGCACAAACAACCCACAGATTAGTGTTTCTCAAGCCCACAATGATTTCTGTCAAGCCTACATTATTAGTGTAACGTTGCAGCTCACCGGTTAAGTTTACTGGAAACGTCGATGTCGTTCATGAAGCACTCAATGTTGAGAGGCAGGTCGGAGGAGTTGGCACTCATCAGCTTCTTGAGCTTCTCGCACTCTTGGTAGAGTCGGACCAGCGCCCGGGGCTTGGTCTTGACGTCCAGCTTGTACTTTTGCCCAAATTCTTCACAGAAGTGGTTGACCAGGATGTCGTCAAAGTCCTTCCCGCCAAGCTCAGAATCAAACGCCGTAGCGAGGATCTGACAGCGGAGGAAGATATGGGGTAAGTATTTTAAGTGATGGCAACTTACTAGATAAATGTTTCATATCAATGCATATCTGGATGTCTAGGATGGGTCCATGTGAGAATAACAAATGAACAAAGTAGACTTGTGCTCAACATTTTAACCATCTATTAAATACGTATGTTTTAATTAAACAACCTTCATTAGCTACATTAGGGAATCAAGGTATAAAATGTGGTCAGGTGAAGGTCTTTCTGTTAAATTCTCACATTACTAAAAAACTGAAGCAGCAAAACACAACAACAACTGGTGGAAGACCAGCAAATGGCTTTTTTAAATAAATCACTCTCTGGTTTTGGCCTTGGTTGGTTGTAAGGCAGCCCACATGTATGGGAGAATTATATTCCTAATAAGCAATAACGTGTACAACATTTGGGTTAAATGTTCTTTTCTTGCTGAGCGAATGTTTCCCCTTGATTCTTCTTTACACTTCAGCAAAATAACCATGAAACAGTGATTAAAAAAAACAAAAACATTCTGTCTACCTAAGCACACATGAGGAAAAACAAATGACCAGGTTCTGGGCAAAACCGACAAGAACATAATGCTGTATCATCATAACCTGCCTTAAAACCTTTCCCCCCCTTCAGTATTGCTTTTCAAAGTGGCCACAAATTATTCATTACTCACCTTGAGCTTTCCCTTGTTGAAGGCACAAACTGACACCTGGTAACCTGAGTGGCCCACGTCCACAAACACCACTATCCTGGGCTTCTCTTCGGGGGCTGGCAGGTCCTGCTTGTAGATGCCATATGCCAGAGTCACTGCAACAAACAGGCATAACCTGGGGTTAGTTTGGGCCCACCAATGCATCAGCTAGTCAGCATGATGGATTTCAACTGAACTATGCTGAACTGCGTCCGACCTACACCAAAGTGTCATTACATATAAAATAAAATGTAGGCCTAGATTCATGGCATGTATATGTTCCACTGTATCTGGTGGGAAAGTCACAAACTAGAACAAATCAGAGTTTCCGCATGTTTATGAAAATATACTGTAGCACCACTGTGACATATTTACATGGATTTAGAGCTATGACATGGCTCAAACCAGTGTACTTTTACTCAGCTATGACTCATAGGATACACTTGGCTAGAAGTTGACAACTCAGTACTTTCTCATAGCTTTCTTAATAGAGGCGACCGGTCCAGGAGATAAAAAAAAACAAAAAAAACCAGCATCTAGTTGTCATTTCACGGCATGTTGTTATAACTGTCAATAAGGGATAACTAGTTGCTGCCTGTTCTGCATCGAGTATACTGCGTTTCAATGTACCTGCAGTGGTCTCATTCATTAGTCGTAGACAGTTGAGCCCTGCGATGTGAGCTGCATCCATGACAGACCTTCTCTCTGCGTCAGTGAAGTAGCTCGGGACCTGGGAGGGGAAAAACAATGCAGTGTTAGTACACGACATTAATGAGTCTCAGTGGGTGAAGATACTAGTGTCGACAGTCTGGATGAGGGCCACCAATAACAAACTAGGATTACCGCCCCGCGGTTGTACGCCTCCGCCAACCAGTCAAGTTGCAGTTTACATCCACGTCTGTCCAGACTCGTATCATGAACACTTGGAAGGAATAGAATTGTGTATGTTTGGGCTAATTGGAAGTTATCACTGTATTGATGATACATATGTATGATTCCAGTGAAAATACATTGTTGAACTGATTAATGACGGATTATCAACGATGTACTAGCTAAACAAATACTTGATTACGATGTAAAGATGGATACTTATAGAGTATAATGTGGTGCTTTTGTGTTCTCCTGGTATGCGAAGCCTCTCTATGAGCTGTAGGTGGAATTCACTCACAGGACTGAGATCAGCTTGGCGGACTCCTATACGTTGTTTGCAGTCACGTGTTTCTGATGATGCTCGACATTAAGAAAGGAAAGGCAGAACGGACGAGATGGAGGAAAGCCCGTACTGTGCTAGTCATTGTTTACCCATTGTGTAGTCCCAGTCCCACTGTGTGTGAAATCTGGAGACGCCCAATTCATTGTTAAATTATGCCTAAAAACTTATTCTGAGGTCAAAATGACCTTTGAGTCAAAAGTGTCACATAGGCAGTGCCTGACCAACTGTGAATTATGGTCACAATCTCCCCTTCTGTTCCTGAGTTATGGTGTTGAATAATGGCCAAAAAAGCGTTTGCAGGACATTGTGACGTCACAGTGACGTTGACCTTTGACGGGAAATGTCATCACTTTCTCGTTGTATCCAATCAAACAGCTTTGTGAAATGTTGTGATAATTACAGCATTAATTGGTTATGGCCAAAAACATGCCCCCCCCAAGTTCATTTGGAGGTCACAGTGACCTTTGAGTCAAAAGTGTCACCAATTCATTGTCCGACCAACTGTAAGATATGGTCATGTTTTGTGAGGTCACAGTGACTTTGACACTTGACAAGCAAACTCAAAGCCATTCATCCGTGTGCCCAGGTGGACGTTTGTGCCAAATTTGAAGAAATTCCGAGAATGGGACGGGCAGACAAGCGGAAAACACGATGCCTGACGCGGAGGAATAAAAATTTCTACGCATGGTTTTACTGTAGGGCACTGATAAGATGCCAAAGACGTCCCCAATGAATCCCCTGCATCACAAGATGTCTGGATAACGTTACCGTGTTCGTTACTCCGGGTGCCAAAACAAAACATCTCCTTGTGGAAAAGCTCAAGGGCTAAATTTAGCTATTGGCCACAGTAATAATAACATGCTATCCATCTCTAGGGCTGATGCAAACCGTAGATTTAGGCCCAGCGAAAGTAACAGCCTCTGTGTGAAATCTGTAACATTACATAACAGACGCTGTTGGTGAATTCATTTTCTGAGCACAGCAAGAGAGACACACACACACACACACACACACACACACATCCCACTCCTCAACAAGGAGGCAAGAGAGGAAATAAAGCTTTCAGGCAAGACATCTGGTGAAGTGCTTAGAGCTCAAAATGTCACACGAACAGGTGGTAATACATTTATACACCTTGAAGGCAGCTTTCACTGGGCATTTTATAACCCAAACTACTTGCAAATGCAGGAGGATGACACTAATAGCTGCCACTCACAACAGCATAGATGAAAATCCAATGCAATATTCCATACAAGTACACAGAACGGCATAACATACAGTAAGTAAAGTGAGTCACGCGTCTCTTTTTAGCCTCGTCAGTGCAACGTCACATCTTTAAATAAGCCGTGTGCAGGGATACAAGTAAATAAACACCTCCTTAGACATTTAAAGCCAATTAGATGAGACATGTTGCCCCAAAAAAGAAGCCTAAAAAACATCCAGTTGGGCTTGGATGAGAAGAAAAAAGAAGCACTGTACTAATAAAATCTATTTAAGAAGATTTATAGATTTTCAGACACCCTGCTGAAGCGGTGAGAGATGCTTACCGAGATGACACAGTCTGCCACTGGTTTCTTCAGTGCGCTTTCTGCAGTCTCCTTCAGTTTGGTTAGCAGCATGCCAGTGACCTGCTCGATGCTGAACACCCTGTCCTCCTCCATGTACATCACCTAGCGTTGGCGAGAATTAGGAAGATGTTTACTCTCGAGGCCAACCGTTTCAATAGCTTATAAATAGCATTAAATAAGACGTTACTTTCATAAATAATGAAGTTTCATTGAAGGCATTTCGCAGTAACTGACCGAAAGCTCGTAAAATAGGGCCCCCACAAGACCCTAGGTAAATAATGTAATAAATTATTTCATGTAATCTAAAAACTGTTGTTTTGAGTGAGTTTTTTTTTTGTTTTTTGTTTTTTACAGGCAACAACAGGTTGATGCAGTCTTCCCGGATTTGTCCTTTCTTCTGCTCACATTTGTCCTAAGCACTCACGTTAATGATCTATATAGCACCAGAAGTTAGTAAATACAGTACAAAGTTGACTTCTTACCACAGAATAATGCTATGAGACATAATGCCAAGGAAGCAAAACTAACCGGAAGGTAATGCAGAAGAGCTATGATTCAGAGGAAAGAGCATTACGTGAGGCCCTTCTTGGAGCACAGCAGGTCAGTAAGAGATGGGGGGAGGGCAATATAATCAGGAATGAGCTGCTGTGTTTTCTATGCTTTCTCTCTGTTAAATTTCTTATAGCTGTCCCTGTTTTATTTTTGATTGCCCTAGTTCAGCATGCAGTACCGCTGATACAGCAGCACAGTTGTTGAACCCGGTTATTGAATATGCTAACTCAAGCCTCACTCTGACATTTTGTTATGAAAGATTGCTTCTTTTCCTCCCGCTACTTATGGTTACCTATGTAATCTCCCCTACAGCAGAGGCACCACCATGTCCTTAATCTTACTTTTATACCGGTGGATCCAGAGGGCATCTGTGCCAGGTTGTACACCAAGTTAGACTTGGTTGACTGGACATAAGGGTCTGAAAATGCCCTGCCATGGAATCGCTTGAAGCCCTGCACCGTGTTCTGACAGTTGGTCACCACCTGGACGTGATGGAGGAGGCAAAAGAGGAGAAAGTAAAAGAAAATGAAGTTACAATAATGAGCATTAAACCGTGCATTTAGCTACAAGGAACTCTTAAGGATGTTAACAGGGCGACTGAATTGATTTTACCTGGCTCTTTGCAGCTGCTCCTATGGATCGATTCCGTGGTCCAAATGATACAAATGACCTGGAAGACAACAAAAGAAACGGTTATGCTACAACCTGACTCGCTATTACGAGCAGGTGGTCTAAGCTTGTATTTGTATCATCCACCCATTTGTCGAAAAATAAATAAAAAATCTAAACGCATGCACTTGTCAGTTATTACATGGTCTCATGCTTACACATGACACTGACATTTCAGACCCCAGCCCAGACAAAACTGGACAGACTGTTTCCCATGTCTGCAGTAGCAACACTGGCAGTGCATGTTGGTTTGCACAGAAGTAAAATTCATTGTGTAGTACGGTCAGGGTTTCAGCTTCGTTAAAATATTTGTTAACAAACAGTAGCTAATGTAAAAGTCTACCACAATGTAGAAAAGTGTGAACTTTTTTTTACCCAAGATAGAGCATAACATTTTTCAAAGAAAGCTTTGTTGAAATCAGGATTGCGGCAGCATGCAGGCTTGTTTAGATCCATCTCTCACTATTCACACAGTACTGCATGAACGCAGTCTGAAGTGGTGCGGTCGGGCCACTTGTATCCCAGCGGGCTTTGGTCTAAACATGCCTGTCACCGTCATCCCTGTCAAACACAGATGTCAGAGCTCCAGTCGCTGTCAACACCCCAGCGCAGTCACAGATGTGATATTGGCCGTCGATGCAACAAGTTTCAGAAGGCATTGGCTAGACAGCCGCTGGGTCACATGTGGACCCCAGAACAGACGAGTTGAATGACGGGGATGTTTTTGGTTTTTGATTTTTTTTTGGTCTCGTTTTTAGTCATGTGAATGGCAGAACACAGGAACAAAAGAGCATTCAGAGAAAACTAAAATGATCTAAAAGGAAGAAACATTAAGTGGAAAAGCTGGAACATTATTACAACCCTTTTGAGGATTCTTTAACAAAGACGGACTAGTTTTAGGGCAACACTTCCAAAAGCCAATGTTTCTCACTCTGACTATTCTTTTGATTAAACATCAAATCTTAAAAACATCCCAATCACAAGATAGTGATTTTACAAACACAGTTATTTAAATAATTATTTATGGTTAAAGGTTTGAATCTATTCTCTTTCTGTCCATTGACTAATCCAATAAATCAATTAATTGTTTCCAGGGTAACTAGTTTGGTACACATAGGCTGGTTCGTAAACGCACCAAAAATCTTCTCAGCTAATGCTTCCTATTAATTTCACAATAAATGTCAACTTCAAAAAATACCAAAAGGCTCCTTATAATCCATGAAGTTTAGATATGTTATTTTACAAAGGCACAGGATTTAAAACCATAAATACCTTTATCCTCAATGGCTTAAATACTGGTTTCAACTGAAAATACTTTCTACGACTTAAATAAGCTCTCATATTTGGGACCTTTTCTTTGTTCCTATGGTTCAAGTAACCATCCTTTGTGACACACTGATTTTTTTATATATTTTTTTTAATTCTGGGACAATGAATTTCAGACTGTTTAATAAAAGGCCTGAATGGATTTAAGTATTCCTCAAAAACTCCAAAAAATGTTATCAAAGTAAAAAGCTAAATATCTGATGAGATAACAAAAGACCTCTTTAAAATGAGTAGTTTATAAATATATAGTCTAACAATTGTTTTGCATTTATATTACTGAATTAATTAACAAAGTCCCCTTAATGGTAGCCTACATGCATAATAGTACCTACAACCACTGTGACCAAAAAGTGCACAAATGAGCTGAACTTGGACAATATAAAAACACCTTGTTGACAACATTTTAAAAAATAAATCCTATGAAAGGTTATCTTTAGAACAAGTCGTTAAACTCTTAAAGGCACTCAAAATTGCTAGAATATTCCAACAAGCGATGGGCTGCTGTCGTCATCGCAGAGAACAGAGCGCGAGGCGCACCGTTTGCCACACGGGGCACACCGGTTGGTCGGAGCTGTCGCGTTCAAGGGATGAACAGCAGTAACTAGAACGGGCGGTGGGGCGGGGGAAACACCGCCCGCTCGTCATCGCCGGGCAACCAAAGCCCGTTGTCAAACAGGACAGTACCATTAATAAAATAAAAAAAATACAAAAGTGAGCTTAGCTGGCTAGCTCGCTGGGGCTCCGTGGTTGATGGGTGAACGAGCTGTGGAAGTTAAGAATACATTCTAGATGGTTCCACGTTCGCCATGGAAATATCAGCGAACGGCTCACAGATTTAACAAGCTGAAGCAGCAGATTGATGAGCCGTCGCAGGACATGGGAATACACGTTAAGCTAGCTAACGGTAGCTAGCCCGTAAAGCTTGCATTCACGTGCCTTACCGTTACCCCAACACCGGTCAGACTGTTAGAAACAACTGTTAGAAAATGAAATCCCTCTCCTCTGTAGCCGTTTCCTCGGAAGTCCAGTAAATAATACCCGTACTGTATGTACTTACGGTGTGCATCTGTCGCTGTACTCGTTAGCGACTGTCTCGATCCCTCCGGCTCGGGCTACAGCTACATAGCAGCTTTGAAAGCCCAAGTCAAACCCCACCACTGACATCTTAGGCGATACGACCGTCTTCTAGCTATACCGTTGTCTACGGCTGGACTTAAAATGAAACAAACGTACGGCTTTGAATGTATGTAAAACTCAGGGGGAGTAGTTGTGTCGCGCTGTGTTAAGCAGGACTACTCCTATTCATAATCCACACCGCTGTAGCCGGTGTCTCTGCTCTGAGTGCTGGCAGGCTGCAGCGGCAAGGTGGTCTTACTGACTTCTCGCCGTCTCGCCTGGAGCCATCGCGAGACTTCCGTAGTTCTAGATCGCTCTGGACCTTTCTATAACCATGTGAATGGTTGTTCTCAGATATTCGAGGCTTTGGGTGGAATACCCACATTTGCGGGGTCGTTTCGGCTCTTTTTGGATTTACTGTGAGTGCAAGTTGCATAAAGAAATCACCGACTGATTAATTTGAAGATGTCTGCGATGAACTCTAGATGGGGAAACAAAAATAGACTTCGCTGAGTGAGGGTGTTGAGTATGAAGTCATACTTTACCACACAGCTACCAGTTAAAATTTTACAATATATTTAGGCTTCTTTAAAATGACTTACTGCTGTTTTTATAATTACAATACTAATGTATTTATTAATATCAGTTGTTTCGATTTTATTCTTTTTTTACACAAATGCAATCCAACACTGGACAAAGGCCTGTGAAGACACAAAATAGAAATCAAATGAAATAAATTAATTGGCAATGTGTCTAACACAAATGGATATGTTGAAGCGTGACGCTGTCTCAACCAGTTAAACAGGGAATGCAAGTGAGCAATATTTCAGATGAAATATTGTACGTTTTGTTAAAGGATAGTAAAGGATTTTCCTACTGCGTGCCTGCGCAAAATGGTTCATCCGATGATATTTGACGATCTTGTGTGTTTTACCGTTTTAAATTAACCAAAATGTGAACAGTACAGAAACCTTTAAGTCCCTTACTACCTGTATATTCTGTCATTTCAAAATCACGATCTAGCATGTTTTGTTGGTGCGATGAAAATACTGATTAGGCACCCATGAAGTAGAAATGAGGGATGATGACATGTACATGTGGCTCTGACAAAAAGTAAATAGGGGTGTAATGAGAGTTAACCAAATGCTCCACATCAGCCACTGTTTGCACAATCTGAAGTATTCTGAAGTAAGATATGGAAATAAAGACAACAATTGTGTGTATCGTGCTATATTATCAGTATGTTCATTGTATTCAATGGGATTATTTCAAAATACAATCTTATTTCTTTCTCTTAAGGGCGAGCCATTTTGGCAATGTAGTGGAAATAAATAATAGAAAGCATATGTGGGAATTTACAGCTTACTTCATTGAAGAGGTTTCCTGAGTTCCTTGTTGGATTTGTATCATTGACATTGTAATGACAGCAGATAAATAATGTGAAGTGTGCCAAGCCTTGACATATCCAACTAACACTGGTGACTGTGGGTCGGTAAATATGCTGCCCTGAAACCTCCGACGTCTCTGAATGTGAATGTGGTCACTATGTGGATCAAATGCGTAAACTCCCTTCTGATCTGATGTTGTCGCTGCATCCTCTGTTGCTACTAACGCTCTACACATGTTTCCGAGTAGGGCCATGGGTGTGCCCCACCGTAACGCGGTACACGCTGAGAAGCTGCCCTATTCATGACCTAATACTGCAGTGGTGGGCTGAATGAAGCGGTCCGTCATTGATAAAACCACACAGAGATGCAGTAGAGCGCCGCTGCCAGTAGGGGGCACTCGGTGCGTTAAGGTCGCCGGAAACACGCGCCGGTCCGACTCCGATACCAATGAGGAAGAAAAGTAAGCTGCAACATGGCGACTCCCATGCACAGAATAATAGCCAGGAGGCAAGCGTGAGTATATTATAAATGCCTAGACAAAATGCATCGTTCTCGTCGTTTTATGAGCATAGTTGTCTTCCAAACACAAATGGCTTTTCGCTCGTCGAGCTCCGTGCTCGCGTTGGGAGGTGGGTTACGAGCCCCGTAGGGTTTTATGTGAACGGGAGCCCAGATGCGCCGCTGCAACACATCGGGCTTTCCTAACTGCTGGTCTGTCTTCCCTCCGCAGACGCTTATTCACTCTTTGCCCCGATATGTTTTCGTACCCAAAAATAACCGCCGAGGGTTGGGTTTACTCGAGGTCATGACGCATGAAACGTCACCAGCCGTGCGCGCTTCTGGTCTAAGCTGCACATTGTCGGCTAAAATATATGGTTTGTGAATGTTTCGCTTTAGAATAGAGTCGCACGGAGAAAGTCATCACGGTGACTGTGTTTCCACATGCACATAGTACACGGTCACCGTATTAGTTAAGGTTTGACAAAGATCGTGTGTGTGTATTTCCACAGTGGGAAGAGAGCTGGACAGGTAGATGATGGCGGGCTGTTTTCAGCTCTGCCACGGTTAGAAAAAAGTCTGAGTACCTGGGCCAGCCTATGAGATTAATTTCCATTTTGCTGAAGAAATACATTGTGATTTGCCTTCATTTTCATATTGAACGTGAAAGAAGCAGGACAATCCTGCTGAGGGACATGTCAGTTGATTTGATAATTTCTACAGTTCAACTTCAATCACTTGTTTGTTTATTGTCTTAGCCAGGGCACAATGGCACAAAATGGTATAGAATACGTTTTCACCACCTTTAGGTCCTAGTAGAAAATAATAAAATAACAATAATAACTCTCTTAACTTAGGAAATGATCATAACTGCAGAGCTATCCTGACTTAATATGATTATAATTATTATAAGCTTTTGATTTAATCACATCATCTCATTGAGATCAGGGTCTTACAAGCGAGACCTGCCTACAGCAGAATAAATAAGAAGACAGTCACACACAGTGACATGCAAACAGCATCAGAAAAGTCTCAGATATCTGTAAAACAGTTTTAGTTTAGCCTTCCCAGCAGTTGGAAAATGACAGTTGGGAGGTTGGGGTGGTTAGATGGGTGTCCGAAAGATTTTGTGCTTGCATCCTGTCTCCTCATAAACAGTCAGTCAGTTTAATTTTACCTTGATGTTCCCAGAACTTGAATCATGAATGTAAGGTTTCCCTGACTTTAACTTTAGTAGTTGCAGTTCCCCAGTATTAACCACACGGAGAGGGAGATCAGCAGAAAGCGTTTGTACACATTGTTTAGGAATTCATTCACAAGACGTGTTGAAGATCATGCATGCACATACTGCAGGAGGTGTGAAAATATAGACCATATGGTTGATTTGAAAGATTTGCAAGCGTCTTCAAATACAACGATGGGATTGTAGCCGCAACAGTGGCGATTCGTTTTTCTTTTCCTTACAGTTGTAGTTTGTCTGTGTTCCTGCTCACAGGGAGGCAAACAAGCAACATGTGCGTTGCCAGAAGTGTTTGGAGATGGGACACTGGACCTACGAATGCACGGGGAAGCGGAAGTATGTGCACAGGCCGTCAAGAACGGTTGAGATGAAAAAGAAACTCAAGGAGAATGAAAATAAACCCCTCAGCATCACTGGGTAAGGTGTCTCCGTGAGTTTACCACTAGTGACAGACATGCAGCTCTTTGCCAATTCTATTAAATGCTACAAAAGTACATGTTTAAGGTTATAACTTGAGTTTGCAGTGCTATCAAGTTGGTCAGAAGCGTGATTGTCAAAGAGCTACTGGGTGATCCAGTGGGACTTAATGCCACTGCAGGCTGCTGTCAGTGTTACACACTTTTCCTAGAAATATAACTTCATGTGATCCTATACAGCTTCATTATGCCTGAAATGTCCTCCAAACCTCTTGGGCAGCATTCGAATAAAGTCATTTGTAGCCAAAGTACCAAACTACAGGGCCAAAAGTCCACTTTTGGTTTTATTTTTTTGTCTCACTGGCGATGCTGTGGTTGCATGTACACCCAACAGTGATCCAATGAAACAGAGCCCTTCTCGCTCAGTAATCATGGAGTCACAAGTCAGAAGCCTCTGAATACAGAGAGAAGCTGGCCTTTACAGCTATCTGCTCTGCTAAATGGTCTGGGATGAGGCGGGTGACCAGACTGGCATGGTTTTCTTGGTCGTCGGGGAATATGGCTCATCAGAGGACCGGCGAGGGTGTCCGACCCACACTAGACCGTTCAGTCGGCCAATGAAATGGAGCAGACGCAGAGAGGAAAGGAGTCCATAAACTCACTGTGCAAAAACCGAGCCATTAGCAGAGGACAACAGTATTGCGTTTCATCACCATCTAGAGGACATAATGATAAATGCAGCATACTCTCTTAACAACTGTTAAATGTCAATATTTCCCTTTAACCAGCGTTATAAAGTAACAATGTAACGCGTTCCTGTAATTCCACTACTTGTAGCGGTAACTAGACATGCAACTAACTTTACATGCATACATAAACCGCAGAAATCTGCTATTGAAATATATACAGATAAAATGATAATAGTAATAATAATGAAATTTGTAGACTTGCAGTTAAAAAAAAATACAAATAAGTGAAGACTAAACACTGCAACTTAATTTCGTGTGTGTAGGTCATTCACTGTCCCTCAGGTTGTGGCATGTTGCTATATAATGGGCAGCAGGAAATGCCCAGTCTCCCTCTCCTGTGTTTAGTTTTGCGAGGTCATCCAGCTCCCTGAAGTCTGAGACTACAGAGTTGAACTTGTTAAAGTAAATGTTCCTTATTGAATGTTGTACATTGTAGGAGGAAGTGCATCTCTGTCTCAACCTCACCTGGCGAACAGTGACCACATATTCTGTTTTCTTTTGGCTGCCATGCTTTTTTGTGTCTTCTTTTTACGATTTCTCACACATTAGCATCAGTATATTATATTATTATCAGTATTTGGCCATATGTACAAAAGACCTGATATTAGGTGATCACTCTAGCGTTAATCTGTCAGAGAGGCCATGTCAAAACCTGTTCTATGGTCGCATGAAGGTTTATAACTATACAACAGTTTGATTTGTATTTAATTTTATTCATGAAAAAGAATAATTTATCAAATGTAAAAACACAACTACTACAATACATATTCTAACTTTATTACTTGTTAGTACCGGCCCATTTCAAGCTCAGCTTATTGTCAAATAAGTGTCACTGAGGCTGTTGCTTTGTGTTTTTTCTTTACAGACCAGGACAAGAAGGCTCCAGTGAGAAGAAAACTAAAAAGAAGTAAGCAAGATGTCCATTAAACACTATTTTGACAGCGTTGCATGTTTTGACTCCACATACTGATGTGAAACTATTACTAGAGGTGCACACTTTATGTAAAATATACTTAAAAATATTTAAATATATAGTTATTTTTGCCTCTTATACTCGCATTACATTTTTGGTGACTGTACATTTTAGGGTGGATAAAAAAGGTTTCAATAATTCTGAACTATTTTGAAACTGTAGTAATCCACTGCATTTTAATACAAATAAAACATTTATTTATACATGTTTATTAGCCAGTAAATAGTAGTAGTCCTACAAAGTGGGATAAAGTAAAAACTAAACAGATACATGAAGGGTTTTACTATTCTTTTCTTACCTATATGCCAGGTAGCTATTTCATGAAAAATCCTTTTAATGCAACATGCATTTATAAAACCAGCAATAGAAATGTGTTTGGAAACAACTACATTGAATGTTTTAGTCCTGAAGTTATTATACCACTCTGCTGACTGGTGGGGAGTCCCTGGGAAAGTCCATTTGTTTGGATCGATGCGGTCACATGTGAGTCGCTGGGGTCACATGTGAGTCGCGTGACAGTCGTAGTTGGGTGGATTCAAGTTTGAATTGGTGTGAAAATCTGCCTGGGAAGGAACGTGTCAGGATGGCCCTGTGATCAAGTTGTGTGGCAGAGCCCCTCTGTGTGTGGACGGCAGATGATGACCTCCGTTGCAGCATTACTGTCCCACTCTTGTTTCAAAGCCCTAACTGTATAAGTCCTTCTGAACATTGTTTGACGTAACGGTTCCCTCTAGTGGAGGCTCTTGGCGACTATGAGCCACTACAGTTTAAGACCCGCAGTAGCATATGCTTTCGTATGTCAGAGGACTCTAGTATTTAATCATATTGCCATGGTGTTTATGATCCAGTGCTAAAAAGCATTAAGTGGCTGATGTACTGTTTGTACATGTTCCAAAAGGTCATGTGTGCTGATGTTAATCAATTTAAAAATGAGTTTAAAATGTGCTAGGTTATGCTCAATCTTTCTTAGAGTTTTTGTTTTTTGCTTTTCAATGGATGATTTACTTTTGATAAACGTCTCAAAATGTCTTCTGGAAAAGGCCTATACTGTCGAGCACTGCTTAACCCCCCCCCACACACACACACACACACTTCGCCCGTGTTTCTTTATCATTCCCAAATGAATCACATTCGTGGACCTTTGTCGGTTTTGTTGGCTCGTAGCAGGAAAAGCACAGGTGGAACTAATAACCTTAACGATGGCTCCATTCAGCAGTTATTGCAGTGCTCTGCAGCAATTAATAAAGTTATTAGCCACACCTGTGTTTGCCAAGTCAAATTTTCTGCTGTGACAAAAGGTCTTTTCAACTCTAGTATCACTCCACACACCCCCGTCTGGAAACCACTGACTTGCATTATCACAGGTTGATTACTGATTTGTGGCTTACAACTACAAACATCTCACAATAATATAACCAAACAGGTATTACAGTTTATTACACCCATTTATTTAGTTAGGCTCCAGCATATATTCTGGTATTGTGTCATGGGTAGTTGTATTTGTTTTAAAGTGGCAGGCCATGCCTGTCTGTTTGTGGGAAGGGCACATGATATACTCACTACTGTACATACACTTACCTGTACTACATAAGCTTTCACACACCCATACACATTTATACTACTGTCCATGCTGCATATATCTGACCTATAGTGTGTTCATATTTATACCACTGTCAATACTGCATGTATCTGATCTATGGCTCAAGGTTCATACAGGGAATACAACACAGGGTAGCTCGCTACACACAGAACATATACATATATATATAAAACTAGAATAGAATAAAAATAAATATATACACTGCTGCTTAAAGGTTTCGAGTCAGCTGCCACAAAAGCTTGATTCGAAACAGTCAGGTGGCTGAGAGGATTATGGTCTTTAATGTTTTTAGGTTGTAGAAGGTCCTCTTTACAAATACATATTATTTTGTATGAAAGGTTTGCAAAAAAGTTATGTTTTGTACATGGAGAACAAAACACTGTAATGGTTCAACCAGACTGACAACTGAAAGGGCAGAAAGAGACTGAGACACCTCTGAGAAACACTTAAATAAGAACAAAAGAAATCTGCCGAAATGAGTAAAATAAATTGGAAGCCTCATATTAATCTGTGCAGATTTAAATAGGAACAGGCTTCTTGTTTCAGTGTTGAGTGCACAATAATGCCTATAACAAGCTGGATTTAACAGGGATGTTGATTTAGCAAAGCTATTCTTAAAGCTTCAAAATAGAAATAGAAGGTTAGCAGTATTGGAATTGGATCACGGAATAGCAGCTGAATGGACTGATGAATCACAGTTTAAACCTATTCAATCTACCCACTGAGCAGTCTGCAGAGGGCCCAGAATATTTTGAACCCAGTGGCACATTTGTGGTTCACAAATTATCTGGGGTAACCTACCCTTTCCTGGCATGGAAAACAAATGAAAAATCGAAGAGTATTTGGGGGGAGAAATGGTTGCAACAGTTTTCTCCCCTGCCATGCAACACTGTGGGGACTACATGGAAGTTTTAATTATTTAATTATTCTAAAACTGTTTCAAATGTAAATAATACATTTGGTGTTTTAATTATATTGTTTTTATCTACTGTAAAATATCCATTATTGAAGGAAAGACAACAAACATATATATATATATAACAAAATGTAGTGGTATGGTAATGTGCAAAAACCAACTTAACACAAGGTGTGTGTGTGTGTGTGTGTATAGACACACACAAAAAACTATATTCCCTACAGTGTATTAATTTTCTACTATGTGTCTATACTGCATATATCTGATCTATACCATATTGAATCATACCCCAGCTGTTTATTCTGTATATAATGTCTCACTATTGCCAATACTTGTATTTATATCTGCATATCCTCTTGTTCATACTGTATATATCTTAGCATATTCATAACCACCCCTTACTGTTTATTCTATACATGTGCACATAACTCTGTACTTTGCTGCGTTTTGCACCTTTGGTTAGATGGTAAACAGCATTTCGTTGTCTCAGTACCTGTTCTGACAGCAAAGCTACATCTAAAAAAAATCGTATCTGGATCTAATCAAGAGATATCAGAGGCTTGGGACTGTGGGGAAGAGATGTGTGAGATATCACATCAATGACTGTCGCTCGCTCCTCATAAAAGATACTGATGAAGCCCTGATGGGCAGAACTAATCTGATTGCTTTTCCATTGGCGGGCGTACACTCGTCTAAACAAAATCCAAAGAAAAGAGTGCATGTGCAAGTAATGTTCCCAGTTTGCCCTGATTTTCTCAGTTTAAGTAAAACAACCAAACAAAAAAACATGCAGATTGGCACTTGTAACATCACGTCATTTCTTTCAAAATGACTTTCAAAGTAGGTTAACCGAACATGTCAGTGAACCAGGTAAAAAGTATTCAAACTCACAGCACATTTTCTTTCGTCTCATCTCCTCCGCAAAGTGGCACTAGAGCAGCCAGACTGTAACAGGTACGGCGTGTTGCGGCCTTAACAACAATACACGCTGTTCTGTTTTCTGTATTCATGTTTTTCCTTTGTGCGCTGCCACTCGCTCTCAGGGCTAAAGACTCCAGCGACAGCAGCAGTGATTCAGACGGCTCCTCAAGTGACTCATCGTCAGACAGCAGCGACTCCTCCAGCTCCTCTTCAGATGACAGCGACAGCAGCAGCGACGGCGACGATGACAGCTCTTCCTCATCTTCCTCCTCCTCCTCCTCCTCCTCTTCGTCCTCAGACAGCTCAGACTCAGGAAGCAGCAGCGATTCAGATCAAGGGCCTCCAAAGAAGAAGAAAAAGAAGAAATAAATACATACGTTGGAATAAGTGGCTTTTATTATTGTTGTTGTTTATTTCCCAAAGTAAATCTTAGCGGTCCACAGTTTGGTTTTTTTTGTTTTTTCCTCGATCACGTCATAGTTGATTGGATCTGAATGGATGGGACATCTTTAGGGCTGTAATTCTTAGTTGCATACTGCTCGTACACTAACGAAATTGAGATTAGAAAGAAGAAATTATTTTGGGCTGACCATCACGTCATGTTCTGTTTTCAAAACATTCCCACTGTTACTTCTATTAATGTGATATTTTCTCAAGTTTGTAGGTCTACTGAGGATTTGCATTTTAAATATCTGAGGAACCTAATGTGCATATTCATGTTGAATTTGTGGTTTTGTACTAAAGTATATTTTTAGTCAAACTTGTACAGCTCACAACCTTAAAGCAACGCCATATCTAGTATAGAGAAGGCATTGATATGAGACCTTTGTAAAGAATACCTAATAAAAGTTCAGTTTCTTAAATTTTTTAATTAGTTTAAAGTTAGATGGTCTTGTTGCTATCAAATTGCAGTTGCTTGTTTCACTGTAAAATAAACTTGGCTTGTTTTTCTTTTTAGGGCTCTTGCATATTTGCTATTGTACAAGGTTTTATTTTGCTAAAGAGAGACATTATAATGACTACATATATGAATTTGAGAATAAAATGGCAATAAGTTGTCTTTGTGTTCACTAATTTACAAATGGGATATTTTCAAAAACAATGTTGGTAGACATGCTGTTCACTGCTAGGATAATACACCTTTAAAGTGTTGTGAAATGTTCTAATATGTTGCTTCTTGGACTACCAGACCCTGGATGATGATGACGAAGTAGTCCTCAAATTATGCGTTGCATGTTTGCAGCTTGGGAAGTGCGACGATTTTGAGTGTGCCAGTGGCTAGAATTGCAGAAATCTGTGTTTCTGAATGTTCTTGATGAAACACTACTAATCTTTTTTTTTTTGTGTTGGGGGGGATTTTTATTTTT
>CM022491.1:4853801-4869313 GCA_011952105.1 Coreoperca whiteheadi | reverse complement strand
GGTGGGGGTGTGGGAGGAGGTGTTGGTGTGGGGGGGGGGGGGGGGGGGGGGGGAAATGTTGTTGTTGTGGGGGTTTTTTTGAAAAAAATTTTTTTTTTTTTTTTTGGGGGGGGGGGGGGTTATTGATTTTTGTCAAGGCAGGTGTTTTTTGGAATGCTTTCCTTGAAGAAATTAGATCTAAAGTATCCGATAGAAACTGATTTAATCAGTCATATGTCAAGATCTCATAAAGATTGTTATAACCTTCTTAGCCAATTGTGTCAAGTGTGCCTGAAAGCCATTCATGAGCAGGTCTTCAGCTGCTTACAGACTAGAACTTCTGGGTGAACGTTAAAGCACCCAAAAGGTCTGAAGTTGATGGCAGAAATGAAGCACCACAAAGTCACCATCAATGGACGGGAGACAAATTCATAATGGTGCGTGTAACTGAATTTACAGTAAATTTTAATGTATTAATTTGCCCTATAGACGCGTGACAACTGAATTTAGAAGTCCACTTGTATATTTAAAATTGGATATCGATCAAGCGGAAGAAGATGGATGGATGGATGGATATCAATCAGCAGCGGGGAACAATGAAACGCTCTGCATCACTTCCGTGTGGACGTCAAATCTGAGCAACCTGTGCGTCACAGCGATGTTGCATTCACAGCATATGGGAATTACCATAATCATTAATAAATGGCCGCGCTGTTACTGGTTCACAACATTTGACTCAGTTTCCGTGTCGGTGATCGGCAAACTGACAATATGTCCGCTGTCAAAATAACAATTTCTCACAAGTTGGGTATGTCATCTGAAAGCTTCGGTCAGTGGTATATTAATTTAAATGGCCCATCGCATATAGTGATCCAAAACACATGGCCCATCGCATATAGTGATCCAAAACACATTTACTTCCCCTGTCACGTTCGCAGAAAATAACGTCCCCATCGTGTTTACTTGGTTAGGTGGTTCGTTTAAAATATTTCCGACAGCACCTGAAGGCAGCATCGCTTGCTGCCATCCATGCATCCAGTCCTGTCTGTGGTACCTGCTGACTCCTTAACTTAGCTAGCAGCCTTACCTATCAGTCACTTCTGTTCGGGAACAACAGAATGCACGAGAGACGAAATGATTGGGTTTTGTTTTCCGCTCGATGTAGAGTTGCGACTTAAGGAAAAGATGGAGACCGTCCGTTTGGGTTTAGTACTTTAGCTGTTAAGCGTTTTGCTGAGTCCATTTTGCGTGTAACTGGAAGTGGAAAAGACAAAGAGAAAAGAGCTTTCCAATAGCTAGAATGGTTTGGGCCTAAAAAGAAGACAAGAGGTAAGGATGCCGAGTATCACAGAATACGTTATTTGGTGATTACCTGTACTTGTTGGTTATCTGGCATTTGGCATGAATGTTAATTTAAAATTCCTCCGAAAATTTCAATTGTTTCATCACTAGCTAGCCGCTAGCCTAGCCTCAAAGCGGATTCGGCTAGCTAACGTTATGCTAAAGCAAAGATGCAGGTAGGTCCTGTAGGTAGCGCGTTAGCCTCTCGCTAAATGGGCAAATGTTAGACCTTGTAGCTACTTTTGGGTTCTGATGACCGCAAACGTTGATTGCCCGAATGATGATGATAACGCTGAATGTCACTTTTATTCGTTCGGTGGCGTTCTGCTCCCCGGAAAGTAGGACCAACATCGCAGCGATGGCGATCGTGTTTTGGTTCGGGCAGTGTTAGCTAACAGGTCGTGACGTCTAATGTTTGTGTTTTC
This sequence comes from Coreoperca whiteheadi, assembly GCA_011952105.1. Lineage (NCBI taxonomy): Eukaryota > Metazoa > Chordata > Actinopteri > Centrarchiformes > Sinipercidae > Coreoperca > Coreoperca whiteheadi. The sequence continues at coordinate 4,867,568 of CM022491.1, read as the reverse complement.
TCTGTTTAGCCACGGTTGACGGAACCTAAAACGCCTTAGTTTGCTCACTGTTTCTCAGCTGTGTTGTCGACGGTGCGATAGTCGGTTGATGTTCACGTTGAGCGCAAACGGTGACCAGAAGCTGCTCGCACTGTTTATTTACCACGCAAACAACTGGTCAGATCCGCGAATTAAACTCGAGATGAGCTCTCAAAGACGGACCATTCAAACACGAGCGACGACGGGTTCACTTGCTTGCAGTTTCTCTGCCGCAAAGAGCCTAGTTTAACTAAGTTAACGTTAATCCTAGGCCCGCAACAGTCGCCAGGGCTTCCCCACAGTGACCAACAAAAACTTTTGGCTTGTTGTCCTGCAGCCTCCGCACATCGTATCCTGCGCGCATGATATCACATTACTTTCAGTGCCGCCCCTCGTTGTCTTAAGTCACAATCCTGATCACTGTTGCGTGGAAAGACAACAGGATAGCCTGTGTGTCTAGCAGAAGGACAGCTGAGATGCTTTTCTAGGAAGCCATTTTACGTGCCACAGTTGGGGGAAGGGCCAGCACATCATAAGTCCAGAGTAACTCACCAGTTAGAACTACCACTGGATATTATGTGTATCTGGCAGGGCAGTAGACCATTGGCACATGGAGCCAGGGACTGAGCAGTCCACTTGTTTTATCTTGTTTGACACATCGTGGTGGGGGAGGCCTAAGTTCATGAACTCATTTTATTGCAGGTAGCTGTGAACCAGAACAACACCGGTAGTCAGGTGGCAGATGGAAGTTTAGGCCGTTTGAGTTGTCGGAGGCAGTGGTTTTATGAAGTATGCGGTGTGTGGAAGTCAAAGAGCGTTCTTATGTTCATGTGGACATACAGGAGTGATGTTCAGGTTTAGATAACACAGAGAGAACATCTCCCTACTCTTTATTTTTATTAATTTTTTTAGATAGTGACCCTAACTGCAGTATTCACCAGATTGAGGCATTACTCTGGGGAAGAAAGTGCCAAGTCAAAATCATTGTCTGAATACACTAATGGATTGAAGCCCAGTCCGAGTAAGCACACTGGCCGTGAAACATGTCGAGTCTTCTAGCTGGCGTTCTTTAAAGCTTGCGTAAAAGAGCTTAACCGAGCTATAGTATGCCTCTCTTAGTTGGAGTTATTTTACAACAGTTTGTGACGGAAGGCAATCAAGCGGTTTGAAGGTAAATACCATGTATAACGGTAATAAACAACAACAAAGCAGCTTAACACATACAGGCAAACCTGCATGAGGGACGCAGTATGTCAGAAACTTTAATTGAAATACTGGAGTGAAACTGATGTGCAACAGCTGATTCAGTGATTAATCAGGCTATGATTTGAAAGAGAAGAAGTTTCAGACACGTGTTGTTTTAAACTGTTCAAGCAATTGCTCATCATGTTGCACGCTGCCCTCTTTTTCTAAAATGAAGATGCTGTGCGGCGAAACGAGCCAAAGTAAAGAACCTAATTGAAATACTGTGTTATTGTTCGTGCTTAAAGTCCATTCTCAAACTAAGGCAGCCCATGGAAACACGATCAGTGTATTATGGCAGATAAAGGTCTGTTCGGTCTTCTTGTGCTCCCTGTGACGCAGCTCACTGTGAAATCCTCCCCGCTTCCTGTTTAGGTTTTGCTCTGTGGTTTTTAGTATTAACTGTTTCCTCTGTGGCCAAGCGAAGGGCGCATGTTCTGTTGAGCTGTTATGGTGACTTGTTTGTCCGCTCCAGACAGAGGAGCGGGTGTGTGTTTTCTTTGGCCTTCACACGTCTATTGTACATTGCGGTGGTAGAACAGTGTGGTTGTGCAGTCTGGATATTTGGAAAATAGGCAATACCTAGTCTCAGGCTGTTCAACAACAAGTCATTTAACAAGATCGTAGAGCTGCCATCTCAGAAGTAGTCCATGTCTGAATGAACCAAATGCTTTTCAATACTCCTTTTTATCACGTTCATCCTCATCTCCCCTTTGATGATTGAAATGAATTGAATAAGTGAAGTCAAAGATTTGTAGCAATCTGGGTTGTTCATTGTACAGATGCTACTGCATTTTATCAGCTGTACTCCTTTCTTTAACCCTAACCCAAAGTGGGAGCTAATTGTGTCTTCAGCTAAGGCCTGCAAGTTTATAATCAAATCTTATTTCCCTCACAAAGAGAAGCTTGTCGAAAGTAAGTTGTTTGAAGGCTTGTCTAGAGTCAGCTACTTTAATTAGCCCAAATCTAATCAGACATCAGCAGCAGCAGCTTTTTTCTTTCTTTTTTTTTTTTTTATCCCTCAGTACTGTTGCTCACACAGCAGAAAAATATGCTACTCACTGTGTCCTGACCTCATGCATCTGTTCTTCAGCTTTTGTTCTCTAGGATGCGAGTTAAGCTCTCATGTGGCTGTATATAGTCCGGTGGAGGTGAAGCTCATTAAGGCCATTTCATTTCACAGACCTGGCAAACATCCACGCTGTGAGATACTGCTCTATAATACTGGTCTGGAAATTATAACATCAGTCATGGTCTGTTTCAGCTGTAATACCTTTTGATGAACAGCAATGAAATTCATTGGCATAACATTGTTTAGAGCAAGGTGAGTGCTTTGCAGGCTGCAGGCAATAACAAATGGATCAGGAACCGGAAAAAATCCCAGATAGTGGGATGCACCCAGAAGAGTAAAATGAGAAGTAAAACAAGTATTGATACTCGTAATTCAAAGAAACTTCAGCTACCCAATTTATGAATCATACAACAACTTTAGAGGTTCGGAGTAGTAAGCTATAGGTTAGCGCGTTTCTATTTCTAGGCAGGCCGATATTCTAGTGTCAGATTAGCCCAGGCTGCTCTCGGAGTCATAAGATCGGGACTGATATGGAAAAGTATTACAAAATACAGGAATTCCTATGACTCCTCAAGAAGGTTAAAATAGGAACGACTGCATGTTGGTGCTAGAGAAGTTGCTTGATGCCTCCAGTTTTTATTGCTTAGGTGCATATTTCAGCTGGCTTATAGTAGTTTTTAGAATGTAAAATTACCCCGACTAAGGAAGAGTTAATTCATGTTTTGGAGAGTAATAGCCTATTAAGTAGAGTGTTTGTTCAATGTAGGAGAGCATTAATGCTTCCGGCTAAAAGGCGGCCTGACACAACAAACTTTAGGGTTGCTCTGTATGTCCAAGCCGGGATGGGTTTCGCATGTCAAGTGTTCCTTTTGTGTTAGGCCTAGGGACGTCAATTTTAAGAAATGTGCTTATCAGAAACATTAATGATCAATAACTGTATAAAAGCTTTATGTAAACTGTTGTCATGGGCCATTTTTACAGTATAATCCACGTTAATTAGGTATCACTCACATTCACAAAATGGCTGCTCCTGCTACCACGACTACTGTTCAAAATTCAAACCCTAATAATTATGTTCTTAAAGGCTTTATTAGGGGAGATATCTTATGTTGCACTAATATTTTTGTGACAATTTTGTGAAATATCAGTGTGTGTGTGTATATATTTACTTAATTGTACTGAACATGCTGGAACATGCTGAGTTCAAACTGTAGCTGCCTTATACACTACAATATGTTGAAACAATATTGACTTAAAACCGATGGCGTGACTGTAAATTGGAAAAAAAAAAAAAAAATCTTATAGTTCAGATATGATTTGAAGAGGGTCGTGCAAAAAAAGTACAAGCCTCTTGAGAAGCATGGTGTGCACGTCGAAGAGACTGAGTGACGCAGGTTCTTTGGAAACGTTGCCAAGATAATTGAGGGTTGTGTGTCATGTTCCACTAACAATGTGGCAGAAAAAAGTACCCTGGACATAGCTGTGTCGAAGCTGCGAATGAGAGCATTTTCTTACTGCGCTCATCTGACATTGTTTTTCAATTCAAAGTCCACATGCACTTTCGAGGTGGTTACAGTACAGGTATGTATTCTATTTACTTTACCACAGATTATTACGCTGCTTTGAGAGGTGCTCTAAGTACTGTTTAGTAATGGAAAATAATTTAATCTAAAAGGGCCTATTTTACCTTGTAAATACTTTTGTGTTGGCCTAAAGGCTTGAGAAAGTTACTGCTAAAAGTCCCCCCCCCCCAGTTTGATTTTATGATCTTGGCATGAAGACGTCACCGTCGCAGAGGCGCATAGTGCATTTGGAAAACTGCACACTTCTATATTAGCATCAAGAGTTTTGCGTTCATTGAGAACAATACCTCTCAGTAAACAGGTTTGGCCAATGTCAGATATTAAAAACTCTCCTCAACTGATGTGTTATTAGTTTTTAAATGCAGAACAGTCACAGCCTAGCTCCTGATTGGTAAATGCTACCCGGCTCCCTCTGATTTGAATAATGCACGCCTGCTGAGTGGAGGCATTCCAGGCACTGAGTCCGTTCAAATGCTTCAAACCTGCCTGAATGAAAGGATATAGGCAGTTGTTGGGAGAACACGCCAATCAAGATTTAGAGTCTTGTTTTGATATGTTAATTGGAGCTAATCTGAAGCCACATAGAAATATTGAAGGGTTTTTCACTGAAGCAGGAAATAAATAATTCAGAGTACTCATACTTAATCCTAATTTTGACATTGTTTTCCTCAAACATCATCAGCTCAATACTTTGACATAAATGGCACACAGAAAATGAGCTTATTCATCACCCTTATAATTGTGTGAGTGATGATGTTTCTGCCATACTGATACAGGAATGTATCTTTCACATGCACTTTGCATAAGATTTACTGTATATTGCCATTTGTGTTTCCTCAGCAAAGTTATTTGATTTTATTAGTTTTTATTTGTTTTGTTTTTTAAAGTCACTACATTTTCAAAAATCATTGGTGTTTTTTGGGGGCTATTTCTGATAGTCCTTCCCCTAGCGGCATGTGGTTTGACAGCACTCGTCCTCAAACAGCTGCTTATATGAGGCAGGTTTGCTGCATTTGAATGGACACTCCCTCTGGAATGCCTGCGGTCAGCAGGTTTGCTTCAAAAGCACCAGGGGAGGTGGCACGGGCTGCCCATCTGCACCCATTACTGAGAACTTGTTTTTCGTATTCATTATAAAATACTCTTTGTAAACTGCATTTGCATGAAATGCAGGAAGCCATTTTTGACAAATGGGGTTGTTGTTTAAACATTATTGACTAAATGTGGTGCTGTACTTATTTTTTAACATAAAATATTCACACAAAAATGACTGTGTGCAACATTGTGACCATCTGTAATAATCATAGTTGGTGCAGTGTAAACATTTTTAGATTTTGTAGCAATGGTATCACATTGCTTTATAGGTGCTCAGTTACATTTTCTTCTTAATGAGCTTTGCTATTGATTAAATCAACCAAGGGTAGTAGTCTGCTTCTATTTATAAACTAAATGGCATATATAATTGATGTGCTGAAAATAAGTGACTACTCCATGAAAGTATGAACTTAAACAGAGAAGGAGACTGTTTTAGATTCAGTAGGAAATAGAAACTAACATGGAGCCCTTCTCAATTCTGTGCAGTCATAAAGTTTCCATTAACGACTGTCTAAAGAGACTGCTGCGCATTTCAAAATGTCACAACAAAGTGATTATGAACTGAGTCAAAGGGAGTTTCCCAAATTGAGACGTAATTAGGAAGCGCATCATGAACATTATAAAATGATCTGGCAAAATCTTTACGCACGTTCCCCAAAGTGTAATCCTTTAAACAAACATAGATGTGTTGTCACACTGTGATAATCTTTATTTTTGTACATAATAACTTTTTTACAATGAAATTCCCTAGTGGTCGAATAAAAGAAAACATTCACATTTCAAAGAAAGTGCATAACACAACTAGAATATCAAGACATTGAGGAGAAAACTATATAATGAGAAGAAATAATAATATTAAAGATTTTAAAGTGTATATATAAAAAAAAAAAAAAAAAATGTTTTCAGAAGAGGTTTAAAAGGTGGTAGGAGCTGTGGCAAGTATAAAAAGCTTAACCGCAAAAGACGTGGTCATGTTTGCAGAAGTCAGTTTTTATTTGGGTCAAAACACAAATTACAACATTCGCCTCGGCGTCTTTTAGCAACAACATACAAAACCGGCTGTTCTTAAAGCTTCGCTTCAGACGAGGGAGAACTCCACAAAACGTTATTTTTAATGGGAGAAGAAAGGGAGTGGTCTCAGGAAGAGCAGCAGAGGAGGGCACCCCTCTTGCAGGACTGACGGACAAGCTATAGATATTTTAAATAAAAAGTAGCAGTAGTATACTTCCAATATTAGGTTTAAAAGAACTAAAAACATAAGTAAATACTTTCATAAAAAGGGTTTCAGGCAAAGTGTAAAATTTTAAGCTATAACTCTGAACTTTGGAAAGAGCTGAAGGGCCCTTGCCAAAGTATGTGTACCAACTCTTTGGCGGTTATCTATAATATGTCATGGATTCAGAGCCAAGTGTGCTTTTTAGATGTGATCAAATCTTAAAATCAACCCTAAATATAACAAGACATCCGCAGAGAGTAACCGGAAGTGAAATGCCATGATCTCGACCATTTTTGTACTAGTTAAAAATCCTTGCAGCATGTGATGATAACACATTTGCAGGCACGTGTCTTCATACATGGCCCAGGAAAACGTCTGCCGTTTGCTACAACCTGCATGCTGGAAACTGTGCGCTGTCTCTTTAACTAGCCGCACGGGTGCTTTGCCCTCTGCTCTGGGCATAGTGGGGGAGGGAGGGAGGTTGTTGACGGAAAGATGGGCCCCGATTGGCTGGGCCTTACTGAGGGCAGTGACATCACATGGAGGAGAGGTCCTGTGGTGTACGATAACATCTCCTTTTATGGGACGAGGTGGACCGTTCCATTGTCGGAGAGAGGTGAGAATTTGTTCCCCTCTCACTGCTCCCTCTGCTGTTTTTCCTCCCTGTAGACATTCTCCCTAATTGGCCTGTAAATGAATATAGATGTAAGGCTGTCTGACACAAAGCTCATTCATTTGTTTAATATTCATCCACTTTTTTTAAACCACCTCTTGTTTGATCACGAGTTGTTTTTCTTACTTATGAATTTGGAAAGTGTAATAACCTGTGGTAAGACTTTTTTCCTCTCTTTTCTAGCGGTCTCTCTTCTTTGATTTCAACATGTCATTAGTCAGATTATTTTTTTTTTTAGATGTAGAAAGATATTACTGTGTTTCAGCAGTCTTTACAAATGCCTTATCATCGCTATGCTTTGTTGTCTTGTTGAGCATTGTGCAAGTGACTCCTTTTTAGATAATTCATATGGTTAATTTACAGCAAATAAAAGATTCCTCTGGGCCTTGCTGGGCAGTTTTTCCTTATAGCTGAAGATTAAAATTGGCCCACAGCACTGTAAGCATTTTAAGGTCAGAGGCACCACCTGGACGGTCTGTCAGTATTGTGGACAGGAGACATGCCAAATCTTTTTCTTTCCATCTCACTCTTAACATCTACACACCCTCATACTCCCCACAGCCCATTTTCACCTCGCTTGTTCTCCACACATGCTAAACCTCAAAACCCTCCACAAACAGAAACAATAGCTGCAGCTCCCCGAGTCTTCACCTGGCATGTGACCACCCCCACTGTTTGCCGACGTGGTATCTCCCGAGAGCGAGCAGTCCCCTCCCCTCCCTAAGTCAGATTTGTCACCACTCCAAGGAATTACAGTGTACCTTTCGAGTTGAGTAAAGAAACTGTAGTTTACACTCTTCCAGCTGGACGCCCACAGATACATTTAGAAAAAAAGGCCTGGTTGTCTTCATTGAGGGAGGTTGGCGGAGAAATTTAGGCTGACAAGTCATGACGAGAATACTTCTGAATCCCTGGGAGATCCTCTGAACCCTTCTCCCTCCTCCTTCCAATGTTTCAGTGGTTGGGGCCATGGCCTCTCAGTCAGGGTAAGAAATGCACAGCTAGTTGGCTGCTTTACTTATTTCTCTTGGTGTCTGGGAAGAATAAAGCACTTTACTTCGTTTTCACTTTGTTGTACAAGGCATACTAAACTGTTTTTGGATGGCTAAACATAATGTGTCACAGAAGGCCAGTGCTTTATTCATTGTGCTCAGATGACCGTCAGTTCTTCCCCTTTAAACATTTTTTATTTTTTTTATTGTGTTGAAGACGTGGCCTGGCTGTTATGTTGTGAGTTAGAAAGAGACCTATACAGAGTGACCTGCCTTTTTAAATTCTGCATACTTTGACCCTTTCATTCTGGCACACTGTTGAATGATTACAATAAACAAAGCAGTTCATTCGATAATAATAAATGTCATTTAAACTAGGGGTGCACCGATTGCGAACTTCAGGGTCAATTCTGATTTTTGTTTTCGTTATCGATTCCCCCTTTAAAATAAAGGGTCCTTCAGCCCTTCATCACAGTCTTTAAATGAGCATAAATTCAATCATACACATGTGTGACTCAACAAACGTATTAATAGACCTTCTTTCACCTGAGAGAGATTTTTTTTGGGGAAAATAGTTTTAGCCTGCTATACAACAAATACAAATTACAAACAAAATTTAGTTCCGCGCAAAATTGATGCGACGCAACTGATAAATATCGGCCACTGCCATCTGTTAATGCCATCATTTGCCGATAGCAGTCAACAAGGCCTTAAAGCCAGATACATCGGTATCTGCTGATACCGATATTTGGTATTTAAACTTGTGTAAGAAGTGTTTTGCTTAGGCGTGCTCTTTCCCTGTTTTGAAACAATCTGCGTTGCCTGCCTTACTATATTTGGCATCTGATGGGCTTTATAGGGCTTGGGCCTTGGATGCAGGTTTGGGCCAAAATTTCAAACAAAGGCTCATTTATGATCCGTGCCTCTAACAGTGGCTCTTCAAACAAGCAAAATAGAAATCAAGGTTTGCTTTCCCAAACTTGGCTAATACAAGGTTACGGCACTAGTGCGTGGTTTTTCAGAAGGCCAGAGGTAAAAAGCAGCTGATTTTGGGATTGTTGATTCGTGTCTTATTTGCATGGCCCACAATCTTTTGTTACTGCCCTCAGAAAGAAATAAGCAATATGCTCAATTGGGACCCCCTTCACTGGTAAAAGACATTTCCCAATGCTCAGCTTAGAAAAGTAGATATTCAACTTCAAAGTAAGTTGGAGTTGCTTTCTGGCATCTAGCATTAGCTGATTCTGGGGCATTATGACTGCGACTGGGGACATCCCTTCCACCATGCTGTAGTACTTGCTTTGTCATGTTAGACAGACTTTCTCCAAGAGTATTCCTGCACAGTGACTACATTTCTCGGTATCCCCACTGTCTTTTGAGATGCTAAGCCACGCTTGCACACAGTAGCTTCCGTCCACCGTATTGTTAACAGTAAACCGTGGAAAAATGGCAATGTAGACCGACAGCGCAGTCGGTTCAAAGTTCTTCAGGAATCAATAAGTTGAAATGGAAAGCATGTTTCTTGATGAGTTCCCTAATTATCATACAAAGCTGATCTCCACATTTCATTATTCAGAAAAGTTGCTTTCTATAGAACTAAGCATTTTTACTGATCCTCAAAGTCACATGACTTCTTGCATTGGGTCAAACAGAACCCATTATTTTGTGGCATTACTCCTAATTAATAGATAAAAATGTCGTTTAAGGCATTAGGTCCTGGTGTAAATTTTTATTATTCATATAAATAATGGGGCGGCTGTGGCTTGGTGGCAGAGCGGTCGTCTACCAATCGGAAGGTTGGCGGCTCGATCCCGGCTTTCCCCAGCCATGTGTCGAAGTATCCTTAAGCAAGATACTGATACCAACGATACTCCCGAAGTGTGAGTGTGTGTGAATGATTAGTTTAATTTGTACTGATGGGCAGTTAGCGCCTGCCATCAGTGTGTGAATGGGTAAATGTGATTAGTAGTGTGAAAGCGCTTTGAGTAGTCAGACGACTAGAAAGGCGCTATACAAGTAGTCGGTTTTGGTTTGTTTCGCTATATAACCTTGTTTGAGTTTTTAGGCTGGTCAAAGCCAGCTTCAAAACAGTCGGAGCTCAGGAGCCATATTCACACAGTCGCATCATGTCACCCACGCGAGTTTTTCACATTCTGTCGTTGGGGTACTTGGTGTACTTACTTATTCAAAACCAAAAACACACTTTGATATTTAAAAAAAAAATCCCTTTCGAGGACTAGAGTGATCTTTGGAAAAACAACATGCGGATGTTTTATCTTTCATTCTAACCGAGATAGATTTCCTGAAAGTGACAGAGGAACTTGTCATTTAACTTATCCCAAAAGTAAAACCGACTGCTAGCTGGTAAACTCGAACATTTATGTTCCAGTATTGTTGACCCAATAACAGACAATTGAGCCTCCTCTCTGTTAGTTTTCTTTAGTGCTGAGCTACAGAATGACACCGTGTAACCCCCTGTTCAACTAATTAAAACCAACAGATCAGGTCAATTCATTGGGTAGAATGGACATGAGCAGTGTTTACAAAGGATTCTATGCCTGGGGCATTTGATCATTTAGCTCTGTGCTAACAGTGGGCCATTCACACATTCAGCCCCTCTCTAAAACTGACGGACGGGTTCATTTACATGTAAAAGTAGTACCAGCATGCTAAATGCGCCTTTGGAACATTGTAATTATCTGTCTAACCAGTGGAGACGTAGAGACCTTTATTTCCAGGGCATGAAACTGACAACATTTATTGCATGGAATATCTTCAAATGACTTTACTTGTCAGCTTGGTGCTCGAGTAGGCAAGGTAACTAACATCAAGCAGAATTTACTAGAATGTGGCCGGAGTAAGTCTTCCGCTCTGTTAGCTGTAGTTGAAACTTGTCTGCACAAAGGCGATCAGTGGTCAGTTCACTCGTAGCGAGTTTGTTGTTCGGCATTTTTACTTAACAGTGTCTGATGTTTAGTTTTTGACTGTGTATAGTCTAAGCTTGGTTCTAAGCTGTTCTCTAAGTCGAAGTCCTGGGGGTGTTGATGGAAGTTTGGATGATGGATAGCCTAAACAATGTTTTCTTCTTTTCTTTACACCTCTGCTGATAAGATTTGTGTTAATGGTGCGTGTCAAACAGCTCACAGTGGCTATGGCCTTGGCTGTTTCCTGAGCTTTGGTGTAATGTAGCCTAGCTATAGTGTGTAAATCACGTTCCCTGGTATGAGTGATGACTTATAGTTGGGTCATCCTCATGATGTAAAACAGGCAGGAGTTCGTATAGAGGTTGGTTGGGACATTACTATTTAAGCTTACAGATAGCCAGTCAGAAGTTGTATTTAAAAACTTGGAAATGTTTTGCTCAAGATTTAGTCTACAACATTACAAAGTGATTGATAGTCCTGATCAGTTTTTAATGTAAGAGCAGTGTTTATTCTTTCCAGGAAACCATCACAGTCTCAAATATGTAGCCTAGTTCGTCTACCTTTCACTTCTTGTTTCCCTGTGTCTAGTGTTTTTTTTTTTTCACCCTGTTTCCCATCTGCTTCGTTTCACTCCTACATAGTAAAGCTTGAAAACACCCTTGTGTGTTGTGCTTTATAATCAAGGAGGAGGCCGGGTGGTTGCTGCGCAATCGCACTCTGTCAACAGCCTTAAAATCATTGTTGTCACTGGCAGAGCCTGAAGCTGTCCACTTAAACCTGGAGGCGACACGCCGGGCTGATGATTTGCTTGTTACTAGTTTAAAAGCTCTGTAGTTGCTTTCTGTTAACAGAGGTGCACAAGTCACATTTTGTCAGGCCAGCTGTTCCTAAAGAACACACGCTTGTTCTGTCCAAATTCTCACGTTTTAATATTCCAAGTGGCACCCAGCAGAACATTATTATGTGAAGTTTTACCACTTGTTAAAAACCTCATTATCGGACTTGTGTTTCATCCTCTGGCAGGGAACATAGTTTTATTACAGGTTTCCTTCATTTGGTGGTGATTGTCTCTCTGGTGTGAATCTATACTTACAAGGTCTCTGTCCTTTTTTAAAGAGCGCTCTGCTTTGATGTTTGCACTACACACATCATGCTCAGAAGGGCAGTAAGGGCAGAGCGGTGTGTTTTGCTAACAGTCATGGAGTCTGTGGCTTCGAGCTGCAGTTTTAGAGCAGTGGGTTTTTATTTAATCTTAATTACAGTCTGTTTTACCTTCATGCTATTCCCGGGAAGACTTTCAGATTCTTTTCATGCGGTGTTAGTGATGCTGCCTGTACGCTTTTACGGTCTACTCCAAAAAGACAAAACACTTGTCTATTTAAATATTATAGTTGGGAGCTAACAACCATACAAATTGTAGTGAATAAACTGCTCAATGTTTGAAAACATGTAAAATTAGTAGTTTCAGCTCAAATGTATATTGACCATCTGTACAAAGAGATTATTTGCAGTTAGAAGTAGGCTGCTGCACAGTGTCTAGACTAGCCTAAGCCTCTTAGGGACTACTTTCTCCACAGGTCATCTCTGTGCTCCCCTCTGTTTATGATGTGTGGGGTTTCGCTAATAGTCTGATTTGTGGTTTACCAATAAACTGTGACTTCGAGTATTTGATGGCAGCCTGACCGTATGCTCTATTGTGAACAGTTGGCAACTTGAACTACTTGATATTTATTTACAAACCTGAGGGGCTAATGTTGTTTTATGCTGCGTCGCTGTTGACCAAGAGTAAGCTTTAGGCAAATTCTTACAGTCTCGTCAGGTGTTTCTGTCATGAACGTCTCACTTTCATAATACTCCATTTTTATAGCCATCCTTGGGAAGCCATGGGATAAGAAGTCTGTTTATTGTCTCTCCTCAGCGTGTGTTTATGTTGACTTGTTGTTGTTCTGTTTGTGTTATTAGCAACATGAACCGTGAGGACCGGAATGTGCTCCGAATGAAAGAAAGAGAAAGGAGAAATCAAGAAATCCAGCAGGGAGGAGGAGAGGCCTTTCCAGCGAATTCCCCTCTCTTTCCTGAGCCCTACAAAGTGGTAAATTTGTTGACCTCTCATTCAGTTTTAACATGTAATTCATCAGTCAGTTTAGAGGAATTTTGTAACCGTGACAGGAAGCGAGAACTGCACATACTACCAGGAGCATTCATGTGAAAACAGTTTAGTCATCACATATTTTTGTGAAACATCACACCTCTGTATTGCTTTTTTGTTTTGCCTATCTTGTTAAACTGCTAAGAGGACTGTTTAGCTTCAGGTTTGTACGGAATAGGGAAAACACTTCTCTTTTGCTGTCTTTCTACACGTGTGTGTGTGTGTACGCTTTATGTAATATTTGTTTGACTTCATTCCTACATTGCCTCATTTGGAGAAACCTGTTTTAGTTGTAATTCGATTAGTTTTTCTTAAGTTGTTCTCAACAAAATCCTATATTTGATTAAGGCTTGAGAATACATTTTGTTGCAGCCTTATTCAAGGAAAATGAAGGAATTGTGTTGTTTTTTTTTGTTTGTTTTTTTTGCTTCGGCACAATGACCTTCCGGATCCTGCAGTCTTGGTTTTGTGTGGTGAAAGCTAAATAGGGCAAGATATGCTTTAATACTCACGGGGGAGCTGTTTTTATGTGACATGTCTGAACGAGCTCGGCCGACAAACACGGTCCTTCTTTTAATCAAGATGATCTCACGCAAATTTCAAGATCTAATTGGCTGATCTTTTTGCAACACAGTATGTGGTTATGTTAATCATAGGTTTTAAAAGCAATATCTTTCCAAATATTTTTTGCATAGATTAGAAAATGTCCCCCCCCCCCCCCCCACCCCCCCCCCCCCCCCCCCCCCCCCCCCCCCCCCCCCATCCCCCCCCCCCCCCACCCCCGCCTCCCCCCCCCCCCCTCT
>CM022491.1:4827224-4853776 GCA_011952105.1 Coreoperca whiteheadi | reverse complement strand
TTTTGTTGTTCAGCTATTCCCCCGTGCTTTGCCCCTCTCCCCATTACCCCTGTTTTCTCTTCCCCCTGCGCTCAACTTTCAGGTTTTCAAAATGTTCCTCCCCCCCCCCCCGTTCCTTCATCTTCCTCCTGCGCTCACAGACGCATAGATGTAGGCCAGCTCCCAGCTCCCGCCTGGTCAGTGTTATTGTAAAGAGGATTTGAGTTCTCTGTACTGGTCTAATCTTTGCCACTAACCAGATTTGAGCAGAGGTAAGAGGCTCCTCTCATTAGCTAGAGCTAGCCATCAAAGAGGCAGTGAGGAATGTGTCCTGACAGGTTGGGAATGGACTGGGCACCAGAGGTGAATGATGAGTGCGGGCCCGTGTGTTTTAGACCACAACAAAGTGAAAGCTGACTTTGAAGAAGGGTAGAAGTCCTTGACCTTTGTACAGGAAAAGAGGCATGTGCAGCGAATAACTTTTAATGTGCATATTATTGTCCTTCTATCCACTATAATACAAAAAACACGCTGGCTTTGCTACACCATGTCTTGTGTCCTGCTTGTCGAAGTCTTATGTAAGCTTCAGGCTGACTTTTTTTCCGTCCTCTGTCATGCTCCGCTAAGTGGAAGTTTACTGTGCTCTGCATTAAAGGCCATATGTGCTCGCAGCTGCAGCTGTGGCCTTCCAGATGTAGACCAGCAAAGCTGTAACATTTTTATGGTGCAGAGTTCACGCACTTGTAACTCAGCTGCACAGAACGAGAGCACACAATTATCTGTTGAAAATTGTACCCTCGCAATATTGGATTTTTAGGGTTAAACTAAGAATGAACTCTGCTATTGATGTATTTGGTAATACAGTACATACACACTGTATACAAATTTGTAATTTTTGATTTTTTTTTTTTTTTTAAATCAAGGATCCCTTGAATGTGATTATTAAACAGGCCTTTTTAACCAAATTGTGTCGAGATCGAACTAGCCCCTGAAAGTATGCAAAGGCATTTTGACTACATCTTAAGAGCCACAAAGATTAGGCAAACTAGACAGGTAACAGATTTAAAAACGGATGGCTTCATTTGTCATTGTTGCATGTGGAAAGATAGCAGAGGACATTTGGAAGCCATGGCAATCGGTATTTTGTTCTTCGTAATTTACTGTTGTGGAAATGCGATGTTTCTAGTAATGTTGGAAAGGGTAGTTCCTGGCTAGCAGGAGAGTACTACCTCAGGAGCGGGGACTTATTTTGGAGCAGGAACCAAAACTGGAACAAGGTTCTTCTGGTGTGGTAAAGTTCCTAAACAGGTTCCTGAGAAAGTTTCTATGGATGAAAAGGGCTGTATCAAAAAGTTTCAAAGATATATAATTTGAGATGGGAGGCTTTTTTTTTTTTTACAGATGCACAATAAAATATGTACAGCACTAAGTATGTATTATGTTAATACATACTGTATAATACAATACAACTTTCTTGTCAGACCTTTTTTATTCTGCCAACATACCTCAGATCAATGTCTCTGTAAGCAATGAGTTTGCAGAACAAATTGATTGTGCGGTTTCTAATTTGCCTCAAGCACTTACTTTTTAGTACCTCTGCCAAGGAGTTTTATGTTTTTGGTGCCGTTTGTTCGCTTTGTCTGTCTGTCAGCAGGATTACAGAAAAACTACCAGCCTGATTTTCATGAAACTTGATGGAAGGGAAGAACCCATTAGATTTAGCGGGTGAATAAACAAATTAATACACACATTAATGGTTGTGCTTGCAGATTTGCATATCGTAGAAAACTGGACTATTGGCCTTGGCGGAGGTCTTCTAGTTCTTCATTGTTTTTAGTTTCATAAGCCAACATGTGTGCCAATATCAGTGTATTAAGCCATAATACCAGGCTTTTGAAATACTTTGTATTAAGTACCTGTGTTTTAAAAACGTAGAGGGCATTTCTGTTCCACTGGAGGTCTAATGCAATCATAACAAAGCATGTAATTTATGCTGATACTGCAAAGTGAAACCAATCCCCATAAGAATGATAGGCGATGCTAGACTACACTCCCAACTACGCACGTGTGAGCCGGGCTGCGCTAGCAGGAGGTAGTGCAGTTCGTGTTATGACCAAGCTAGTTACATTTACTGCTACCGATAACGGTTTGTGTTTCCTCACCCTCTGTGTGAATCTGTCAAACAAAATAGAGGTCTGAGGCTGCGTGTGAAATATTCTGTACAGACTTCTGTCATGGGCTGATTGCAAGCGTGTCGGCTGGGTGCCGTGGCCTCCAAGTGATTGATTAACCCCTGTGCTGGAACTATGGGCAGGCTCTTATCTGTGTTCGCAGATGGGTGCGGACTGATCCGGGCCCAGTTTGAACAAGCCAACTGTGTGATTGGCTCATTAGGCCTCTCTCTATGTTCGATTATTTTCTTAATGTTCAGTCAATAATTAAAAATTTAAAACTGGGATTAGAATTAAATTGTTCTTTCTTTTGTCAGATGAAAATCTGCAGTTCAGTTATACTCATTTAGCATATTTTAGTGATTTTTAAGTTTCTCTTAATTGGAGTGATACATTTGTTCTCCATTTGTAATGTTTTTGATGGAAAGCAATTAACCCAAGTGTTGAACTTGTGCCCATAATGACTGTTTTCTCTGCCCCCTCCTCTCCCCTCTCTGCTTTTCCCTCTGTTCGTTTCTCTCATTTTCTTCTCAATGACTTGTGTGTCTCTTCTTTCTCGGTGGCTGTCTTTTTTTTCCTTTTGTCTTCATCATCTCACCGTCCTCTGCCCCACCTCTTCTTCCCCCGTTCTCTACTTCTCTCTTCAGTCCAGCAAGGAAGATAAACTGTCCAGCCGTATTCAGAGCATGCTGGGCAATTACGACGAGATGAAAGAGCCGATTGGTGACACACTTCCAAAGCTTGGCGGTAAACCTTCTAACAGCTCGTCTTCCTCTGAGGAGAAATCGGGCCCACCTTTGTTTGGCGGGGACCAGCGTGGTAGCGGTGGCAGCAGCCAGAGCAGTAAGTGGACTCCTGTCGGCCCCGCAGCGGGTGGATCTTCATCCGGGTCCCAGAAACGCTCAGGTCTCCAAGGAGGCCACGGCAGCCAGAGGGGCAACGGAGGCAGTAGCGGCAGCAGCAGTAGCCAAAGACACGGAGGGGAGGTGCGGGAAAAGAAGTCTAGTAAACACAGTGGGGGGTCAGAGCACTCAAAGTCACACACATCGAGTCCGGCCAAGGGCTCTTTGAGTTCCTCCAGCAGCAACAGCCACTTGCGGAGCTCCTTGTCTGCCGAGCAGCATCACAGCAAGGAGCGCTACCGCTCCAAGTCCCCACGAGACAGGGAGGCCAACTGGGACTCGCCCTCACGGGTTCACACCTCTTTCCCCAGTGGACAGCACTCGAGTCAGGCTTTTCCCCCATCTCTCATGTCCAAGCCCGGCTCCATGCTGCAGAAGCCCACAGCGTATGTGCGGCCTATGGACGGCCAGGAAACGGCAGAACCCAAGAGCTCACAAGCAGAAAGCTACAGTGGACAGTCGCACAGCAGCACCATGGGAGAGATGAAGTCCAACAGCAAGGCCTCACTTTCCAAACTCAAGATCCCCTCACAGCCTGTAGAGGTAAGGCTTGTCTACAGGCTTTCTATTTGTAATTTATTCGAACCCCTGCAGCTTAGGTATGCTACTCGCATTTTGGGCGTACCGCGTGTTTGTGTCACTTAAAATGCGAGTGGACGTTGCGTGTAGAATATTTTAGACTTCCAGTGGCAGAGCAACATTTGGTTGGAGCATATATTCATAATGATGTAATACCTGGAAGAAATTACCCCACAGCATGTTACACTTGGTCTGACTGAACTCATAGGTCTCATAAAATGCCTCATGAATGACTCATGCTACTCAAAATGGACGCCGCCGCTCACCTGCTGCACTGACATCATGTTGTTCATAAACGTGTGCTAAACTTGATGTTTCTGTCCTTAGGGATCCGGCGACGCCAACTGCGTCGATGAGATTCTGAAGGTATGTATGTATATAACTGTATTTTCCAGCCCCCCCCCCATCATGAGTACTCAGGGAAAAGCCTGCTGCCTCCAGTCAATGAAAGAGCATTTTGCATTATTCACATCTTACAACTAATTTGCACTTTTTTTTTTTCCCCCTTGTGTGTTTTTTCTTTATTTCAGGAAATGACTCAGTCGTGGCCCCCGCCGCTGACAGCCATCCACACCCCCTGCAAAACGGAGCCCTCCAAGTTTCCATTCCCGACCAAGGTCAGCATTGCACCAGTCCCAGTGTTTACTGTTGGATTGAAATTATTACATGTCATCATGAATTAAGATTTCTTTTTATTACTTTAGTATGGTGCAAACAGACCTTACATAACACATGTAACCAATCCCGAGAATCTTTTTGTTTGTGGTTGTCTAATTGGAACTCTTAAGTGATGGGACTTTCTATTGATAAATATTTAATCTGATAGAATGTTCAAGTACCTCTCAGTCAGTTTAGGTGTTTGTTTCACTTAGTGCTTGCATGCAAATATTAACAGCGAGAAACTCAAGGAGGAAAAAAATCCTTCATTTATTCACTTATTCATCGATTTGTTATCATATTCGGCAGACAGAATTTTATCCCAAAGGATGAAAACACAAACGGGTCCATGAAAATATATGTCAGAATTTGTCTTTTTTTTAATTTATTTAATTTATTTTTATTTTTTTTACCTCAGGACTCTCACCCTTTTCCAAGTGGACACAGTGAGTATCACACACATTTCCAGTTCAAACCTGAACACGATGCTTTACAAAAGAATTCTGTATGTATATATTTCTGATATGTATGTTCATATATACTTATTGCTCTCCTTTTGTTTTTGTTAGAGCGAGGCAGCTCTTCGAAGAGCTCCAGCAGCCACCAGCCCAAAGCTTGCGATGACCAGCCCACGTAAGTGCCTCATCATTTCCTGTCTTTGTCCTTTCTCAGCTTAAGCCCATTTTCGTAGTTTTCCCAGTATTGATTCAGGCAACAGAGAAAACAAATATTTTATGATGAGTTAAGAAACCTGAAGTAACCAGACATGCTTAGATGGCCTCAATTATGTAGAGCCAGCAGTCCCAAACGGCAGCAATTACACTGCTGTAATAAAGATTGCATTCCTGTATCTCAGTAATCTGGAAGATGACCTGAAGCTAAGTAGCAGCGAGGATAGTGACGGAGAACAGGACTCGGCCAAGAATGCCTCAAGGAACACATCAGCAAGGTAAAACGCAAAGCATAGTGAATTTGCTTTAGTAAAATTTGAATACAGAGTTTTTGTTGTGACTGTCAGGGAGATGTTGACTCCAGCTAAGGGCGACAGTGGTTTTTGGATCGGCTTGCATTATATTCAAAAGTGTTTGTTATATTTTGTTCCTTATCTTGAAAGAGATGGTGCTCATGTTAGGTAACTTCTTCTTCTTATTTCTGGATGGGGAGGGGTGGCATCTGCCTTTTGACACATACGTCCACACCTTTCCCAAGGATAACAGTGGGAGTTAGCACTGACATGGCCTGCAGTGTGGTGGTTAAGAATAATCCTCAGCTATAAAACGGTTTCTGTTCAGCATATTGAACGCTTTGAGATTGCTCTCTACCGTTTCAGCTTCAAAGTTAGACAAGATTTTAAACCCAGGACATGATGCAGTTGTTTGTATGCGTCCTTCAATGGGTAAAACATGACCGCGTACTGCATCTTTTGCCCGCAATATATTTCAGTTTGACTCTCTTCTGTTGCAACAGCAATAACAGTGAAGGAGCGGAGCAATCGAGGGATGACTCGAGCAGCCACAGCGGCTCAGAGAGCAGCTCGGGCTCCGACAGCGAGAGCGAAAGCAGCACCACCGACAGCGAAGCCAATGAGCAACCGCGGCCTGCCTCTCCTGAAGTAATCACCTCACAGTAACTTTGTACAAACTGTCGAGCTACTTAGTGTAGTTGATGATCTGCCCACCCTTATTTTGGGTTGGGATAGTTGCAAGACGTTTATCTTTTTTTGATGTTTGTTACAACTCACTTAGGCAATTTCTAACCTCAGTGTGTTCTGCTGCTCCCCTTCAGCCTGAACAACCCATGGCCAACAAGTGGCAGCTGGACAACTGGTTCAAGAAGGCAAAGCAGTTTTCACCAGCCTCTCCAGTGGACAATAATGTTCTAACCAAGAGCAAGAAAGAGGGCAGAGATAACGGCTCAGGACGCGGCTATGGTAGCCAGGGAGGGGGGTCAAAAGACTCAACGGCACCCACCCCTAGCAGGGACTTGCGGGCGGCGCAAAAGGGGGCAGAGGGTGGCCGTGGCCGGCAAAAATCCCCCGCCCAGAGTGAGGGTGGCACGAACCCGCGAAGGAGTGTGGGTAAAAAACAGCCTAAAAAGTCTGAGAAGCCCCCAGTGGTGGAGGAACCCAAGGGAGGTCTCCGGGTGGAGAGCGAGCCGGCTCTGGAGATACCTCCTCACCGGCCCAAAGCTGCTACTAAGGGTTCCCGCAAACCAAGCATCAAAAAAGAACCTAAATCCTCTCCGAGGCCCACTGCACCGGCTGTCACAAACACTGCAGATAAACGCAAGGCCAAGGCACCCACCAAGACTTCCCAGAAGTCCCGGGAGTTTGTCGATACAGACTCTTCGTCGTCAGACTCTGAGGGGAATGACAGCATCCCGTCCTCGTCGCAGACACCCAAGTACACAGAGAGTATCAGGACCCCCGTGTGTGTGTTTTCTCCAATGGAAGAGAAAGAGCTGTTGTCTCCACTCAGTGACCCAGAGGAGCGCTACCCTGCAAGGCAGCCTCAGCAGCAGGTTTTACTAGTGAAGATAGGTGAGTCGAAACTGCTCCTAAGGCGAAGAAGTCCTGTGCAAATTCTCACTGTATTCTGTGCACCCGTTTTACACTTGTCTAGCTGGAGTGCACTCTCCTGAAGCTTTTCTTTACTTTGGACCAAATTAAACCTATCCTTCCCTTCCCTTTCCTTCCCATTTCCAATAGATCTCAGCTTGCTATCGAGGATCCCAGGGCGGCCCTACAAGGAGCCTGTAGAGATAAAAGTGGAGAGGGATGACTCTCTAGACAGGGACAACAAAGACTTCAGCAAGCAGACAACTGAGAAGAGCTCTAGTAAGGCCAAGAGGAAACACAAGGTATGGGATTGATAGCGCAAATTCCTGTTTGTGTTCTGTTGAATACATTATCTTTAAATGTATTTCTCGAAGAGTGGTCCTTTCACTTAAACATCATGTAGATTTTTAAGATTATCTGTACACCAGCCCTCCAAAAAGCTTCTTTTTTTTAAGAGGGTTATGTTGTCAGTATGGTGTTGCTCACTGAATGACGATTTATTTGCATGTTTTCTTAAATTATTACTTTCATCAGGGAAGTTATGATAGTTCCATTTTAGCAAGCCTTCCGACAGGATACCGTATCTCTTAAAATAACCTCCAAACAAATTTCTATTAGAGCAAGAAAATGCCTTTGAGCCAAGGAACAATTGATTCAATTTTGGTGTAGCTCCAGAATTTCTGCCATTAGGTGATTGTGCGTTTTTTTAAATCCTAGCTGTGAAACTACCAGAGAAAGAGAATCACAATCTAAGTGATATCTTAGGGTGTAACAGCAAGTTGGAAAACCATTAAGTATTGGCAGAAGGTTGTACTATGCTGTGTAAGAGTTCAAGTGCTCTGTTGCAAATTTCTTTGTCTTCAAATCACTTGCTACAGAGGCATGTGTACATACACCAATAAATCTGTCTTTGCTTTTAATTTTCTGTTTGTATTTTTTTGTTTTTTTTTCAATCTTTAGAACGACGAAGAAGGCACCAAGCCAGAGAGCAAGCGATGCAAGCTAGAGGAGAAGTCCATATCTCATCATAAAAACGGCAGTAAAGAGTGTGTATTCTTCCTTTTTCCTCCTGATTATCATTCACAGTAAAGCCTCTGCACATCGGGAACACTTAGCACAGTTGGTGTGACAGTAGTACTTCATTTCTTTATAGGCACAATTAAGCTTGCCAGATGTCTTTTTCTCTATTCTCACAATTCACAAAATGAACTCGAGTGAGCATCATAAAATCAAGGTGTAAAAGCTCCATGACGTGGCTCGTTTATTACGTTGCAGCCTGTTCAAGCTGCACCTGTTAACCTTAATTCTAATGAAATCTCAGTTCTGTTCTTAGTGTTGAATTACCTGGAATGTTAATATTTAATCTTTGTGTTAATATTTTGTGATGCGGAGGACAGTACTGCTGCAAAATGGCCCAATATAAAACAATTTTTTTTTAAAGTATTACAATGGTGATTCATATCCCATAAGGTCTAAGAGGTCTTTGGAGAAGAAAGAGGAGCCAGTCCCCTCTCCTTCCATGTCAGGCCTTCAGCGGACGCCCAAGGCAGAGCATCCGAGGACTGTCAGCCAGTCCTCCACCTCTTTGTCCAGCGGGACAGGAAGTGGAAAGGAGGGAAGCCACAACACCAAGGGCAACTCCACCTCCAAACACAGAAAAGGAGAGGACAAGGGGCGCAGCACACGCGATGGCAAGGTGGGTGCGAGTAACCTTACCGCCGGGCATTTGCTGTGTGTGTGTGTCTGTGTGAGAATACCTGGCAAGTATTGTGGATACTGGGAAGCGTGAGTATAGTGTTGCAGTGTTCCCCCCGGGGAACCGAAATAACGAAGCAAGCGTGACAAACAAAAAGAAAAAGGTTGTTGGTGAGGAAAGAACTGGTTGTCATAGCTTTTTTTTTTTTTTTTTGAATGTCTGTGGGTATTTCATGTGTATGATTGTGCAGAACATTAGGGTATGCATATTTTTATATGTATTATTTATATTTAAATAAAGGATTTACACTGTTTTGTATAACCAGCAGTTAATCACAAAATTATTTTGGTCTATACATTGTATATGCCCATAAAGCGCACACACTAAAAAAGAAAAGACTCCTTCAGTCTCACCTTTTTTCTCCATTTTATCCTCCACTTAAAACACCAGGCCCCATTTTCCTGAAACTTTAGTCCCTCTCGCTTTCTGTCTCTGCAGGAGAAATCCTCAAAGGGCTGTGATAACCAGCTGGCTGTGCCGCCGCTCTCCACGGACGGCTCCAAGTCTCAGAGATCCAAGCTGGTGTTTGAGGACAGGTAAGAGGAGCTCTTTCCACTGTGGATAACCCCTCAGCAGGGTATGCAGAAAGAACTGCTGTGGGGATCTAGGGTTGCCTTTGATGCATAAAGCTGTAGGAGGTTGGGGAGGTCATGACTAGATGTGCCTGCATGCACGAGAGATGACGTAAATTTCCATTTTAAAAGGCTCTCTGTTGGGAGTCTCTGCCCTTTTGAATGCACAAGTGAAGAAACAACATAGTCTTGCCTCTTATTTTTGTGTATTTTGTTTCAGGGTTTGATTTAATGGAAGAAAAGGGATTTAAGAATATTTTTATGCGCATGTAGAAACGGGGCCATGACAGCGTTGTCAAAATGTTTCTGATAAATGTTTTTTTTTTTTTTTTTTAAATGATCCAGAGAAGTAATCACATTTGTTTGACCAGTTAATAATTGTGTTTTTTTCAGGGTCCATTCAGCAGATCACTACTTACAAGAGGCCAAGAAACTCAAACACAATGCAGATGCACTGGTAAGAGCAAGCGCCGTTGTTTAAATGTGTAATTGAGATGTCACCTTGTCAGTTGCTGCATGCAAAGCAGTGAGAGGAGAGTAAAACAACATCCCGGTGAGAGCTTGCATTGAGCTTAATGCTAGATATTTAAGTTTTCAACACATTTCCGTTTATTGCTGAAATCTATGTGATTGTATAGTATTTATTGTATAAACTGTAAATTTCACCTCAGACTCAAAGTTTCCAAAGCCCATTTTCTTTCTGTGATCTCACAGGTTTTGAGCATGATGTCCAAAAAAAACAAAAAACAAAACATAAAAGCTTTTGTTACCGGGTCGCTGAAAGATGAACAGGTGGCTATATTTAACTGCAGGTTACAACTTCTTCTCTGGGGATTGTGAGATGCCTAATTCTACTGCATGTTATTTCCACTCAAAATCCTTGAACAAAATCATTTTGTTGGTGCCGTCTGCATTATTCAAATTCAAGTACAAAACCGAAAAGAACTTCTGTGTTAAGTTAGACAAACCAACGACACAAACAAATGCACACACCCTATTGCTGAGAATTACGCAATAAAATGTTGTTGTTTTTTTAAATATCTTGCATTATATCCATCATGGACGTGCTTTTCAATTTCTTTATAATGTACATGGATTGCAATTCATTAACCCACACTACAATTCATTAGTCCACATCTGTTATGGTGGGGTGTGCGATTCTAATCCAATACACGTCGTTTTGTCAGATTCAGCGAATATCTCCTCACGTCCGTTCAGTGTGTGCTCTGTAAATGGGGAAACAAACAAAGCGGCTCAGACCGAGCCACACGACACTATTCCAGCCATTCCAGCCGTGATTTGTGTGTCAGGTAACGTAAAATGACCTGGCCACGGACATACAGCTTACGTCCTAGTTTGCCAAGATATGCTGCTGCTGTGATGTTTGCTGTAGTAGCCGGAGAGTTGTGAGCATCGCTGTCTGGAGCCTGGGAAACGTCTCGTCCTAGCTTTGCTAAGCTAACCCTCAACCGAGCTAACATAAGTTACTACTTGCTGTGTCGTCGTTCGCTCTATATCATGGTTTTTGTCACGGTATTGGATTTCTCCAAAATCGCACACCCCAACCTTTAACTGTTGCTGTTTTTATTTAATGAAAAGAGAGTTTATGCAATCCACACCAAGTCACATACAAGCCATGTCAGTTATGTAACATGGTCATGTCAAATAAAAAAGAAATCAATACACAAAATGATACTGTTATATGCTCACTAGCTCGCGATGCGCCGCCAGCAGTGATTTTATCTTTCCTATGTCCCTGTTCCCTCTTTTGAAGTTGGATCGTTTCGAGAAGGCCGTTTACTACCTGGACGCTGTGGTGTCTTTCATTGAATGCGGTAATGCACTGGAGAAGAGCGCCCAAGAGGCCAAGTCTCCGTTCCCCATGTATGCAGAAACGGTGGAGCTTATCAAGTAAGGACGAACATAAATGTCTTCATCACTGTCACAGAATTGCAACTTAATGGGGAACGCCACCGATTTAACACGTCAAAGTCTGTTAACAGGTCTTGGTACAACTGCATATCTAAAAAAAAAAAAAAAAAAAAATAGTGTTGGCGTGGAGTTAAAAAGACGTGAGCTCACCAGACCTCTGTAGCCCGTTCCTCATTTCTGCTTGAGGCTAAATTAGCCGCTACTAGTATAACACACCCACATTTCTGAATGAACTGCCTCTACAATGACTTAAACAGTTGTTTCTCCTAGAAACTAAACGTGCGTTCTGTCTGTATGTTTAGATACACTATGAAGTTAAAAAGCTACATGGCCCCTGATGCTACTTCAGCAGACAAGAGGCTAGCTGTGCTGTGGTAAGTACGCTGACTGACATCTGGTGATGGATCTCCATTTCATGTTCAAGAGGTGTCCTCCTGTCCTTTTAGCCTTCAACTCAAAGCACTCTGGCTATGTGATTGAGAGTTGTGTATTCAAGCAGTACACGTATCTATAGTCATTGCTGTCTACTTGGCAAGTTTTAGATCAATATTTAACCTATTTCTCTTTCCAGCCTACGATGCCAGTCTCTCCTCTACCTGCGGTTATTCAAGCTGAGAAAAGACAGTGCACTAAAATACTCCAAAACACTCACCGAGCACTTAAAGGTACTTTTTGTTTCCTAGAAGCGGGAATCAAGTTTTGCTCGGCAAACCTTCGAAACCAAAGGAACACGATACAAATTCCACGTACTTTTCTGTTCTGTGACTGTGTAAGCTGCTTCCTGTCTGTGTACATAATGTTCTTCTCCTCGTTTTGTCTGACAGAATTCTTTGAGCAACACCCAGGCTCCCTCTCCTGGAATGGGAAAGTAAGTCATGACCCCCTCTGCTGCTTGGAGAATAAAAGCCATCGTAAAGAAGCATCTGTGTTTCCTACACAAGTGTTGAATGTTGAGGGAAAAGTGTGGCAAATTAGTTTAAACAGTTTGCTTTATTTAATATAAGCACCCATGCAGATACTTGTCGACGTGATGTCAGTTTACCTGTTTTTTTTTATATCTTGTTGTGAAGAACAGTTTAAGCTATTGAGTCATACTGGGCAGCAGCTACATAAAGCCTTCTATCAGGGATGGTTTTCAGTTGGTGCTCAGCATGTTTAACTGTCATGCGGTCACAGGTGTTTGTGTGACTTCTGAAAATAACTTCTAAAACAGTACCAGCACTCTCATAACTGTGTCTGTCTTGTTTCTGTTTCCTAACGCAGCAAGGCAGCCGGTATGCCATCCCCAGTGTCACCCAAACTGTCGCCTGGCACGGCCGGTGGCTACTCGTCAGTCAATAGCAGCAGCAGCACCAGCTCGTCCGTGACCATACCTCAGCGTATCCACCAGATGGCTGCCAGCTACGTCCAGGTCACCTCCAACTTCCTGTACGCCACCGAGGTCTGGGACCAGGCTGAGCAACTATCCAAGGAGCAGAAAGGTGAACTACTTTATTTTAATTATTGTTACTTAGATAGTTAGGTAGTCCCTCCAACCTTTGAAGACAGCTGAAGCACATGATTACACCTAGTAGGGTCATTTAATATTATAGCATTATTTGCTTTTATTACTTGAGTAAAGTTTTATTTATTTATTTTAGCCTTTCTTTCTGAGATGTGTTGTAACTGCTGCTAACTGTTCCACTGCTGTACAGGCTGATTCGAATAGAATTCCTAAAATTCCAGCACTTTCCAGCAGTTTTTTTTTTTTATTGAGTACAGTCTGACCATTTCATCAAGACGGTCTTCCCCTGTCACCTCTCTACTGTACGCTATCTTGTTAAGAAATATACTTTATTTATAGCCTGTACTCCGTTTTTGTTAGAAGTACTGAACTGGTTGCTAAATTGCTCCCGAAGCTGTGCCTTCGGCGTGTGATTGTGTGTGAAGGATTAGTTTAATTTGTACTGATGGGCAGTTCACTCCTGCCATCAGTGTATGAATGTGTGTGTCTGGGTAAATGTGCTATGTAGTGTGAAAGCGCTTTGAGTAGTCGGACGACTAGAGCGCTATACAAGTACAGTCCATTTACATTTAAATTGTTAGTACTCCTAAGCAGTTCTTGATTCATTGTTTAAAAGTAATTTATCAAACACAAGTGTCGAATATATGCTGGTTTCAGCTTCTCAAATGTGAGGCTTTGCTGTCATGATGCAAAATGAACATCTTTGATCTGTTGGTTGAGCTTAAGCAATTGTAAGACATCATTATTAGGCTCTGGGAAATTGGTTTTCACTATTTTCTGACTATTATTCTGATTATTTAAAAGTAGTGAACAGTATATGATGAAAATATATTTAGTTTCCACAGATACATTGTCCTTTTGTGAATGCAGAAAATGATCGCCTTGAACTTGCCTTGAGTCACTGGCTTTTAAGCAGCCTCTCGCTGTGTCTCTGTTTTCCCAGAGTTCTTCTTGGAGTTGGACAAGGTGATGGGCCCGCTGATCTTCAACACCAGCAGCATGACAGAACTGGTGCGTTACACACGGCAGGGCCTCCACTGGCTGCGCCTGGACGCGAAGCTTATTCCCTAGCGAGGACTCGCTCCCTGCACGCTGCTTCCACAAACACACACACACACACACACACACACACACACACACCTCAGCCTCTAGTCTTCAGCAACATGTGGTCAAAGACACATAAGTATGCCCTCGCGCGCGCACACACACACACACACACACAATTATGTACTGTATACGCACACACAATCCACCTCTGGTCCTCCATGTACACACACACACACACACGATGAACTTCTCAGACAAATCTGACAAAACACTGTGTCCATTTCCTACACCAGCTTGCCAAAAACACTGAGCAATTTAGAGCATCTCACACCGTCGACAGCACCACACAGGGAGAAGCATCGGAACTGCAGCACAGGCACAAAAAGATCTTATGGCCACGCTTCACATATCGGCATCCTTACAAAACCTTTGATGGCCATGTTTTTATCTATTTGGCATGGAAGCGCTAGTTAAATTATTTGTCATGAGTACACTTAAAAGTGGGGTTTGGTTTTTAGGCTACTTTGGCTTTTAACTTTTAATTTTACTTTGTTTCACCAAAGTACCTCCCATAAACACCAAAGGTGCTTTAAAATGAAGGTTTCTCTTTATCATTTGTGTGCCTTGTATGTGAGCTACAGGAAAACAAACAGCCACCTTCATATCTGAATAAATTGGGGGTTTCCCCTCTTTTTTTCGCCATAACTCATTTAATGCGTTTTTAAACATCTAGCAGTTAATGGAAGCTGGCAACGATTATATTTTTGTTGTTTTTTTGGGGTTCCTTTTTACTGCAGTCTTTCAGTTTTAAGTCCTTGTAAACGCATTTGACATTTTAGAGCAAAGATGGTGTTGGCCACCATCTGGATTTGTCTTTCCTTCAAAGTCTTTAGGCACTAAAGGTTAATCTGGGAGCATGCCCACATGATGGAAGGACTGTAGGAAGGGCTACTGTGCACAGCAGATTAATACTTCTGACACACATATTTATAGATATTCTCTGTATTGATCAGTGTATTTAACAGTGTATTTTCCAGACTCATGAACTTCGTTTAGCCCTGCTAGAAAAAGTAATGTTGGTCAGTTTGTTCAAACCCATTGCTCTGGTTTGACTCAAGTGGCAGCACGGCCTCTAAGGACCGCTAGCGGGGGCTTTTAGACTCTTGGCGTTAATAAAATTGATCATGTTAACGTTCTCTCTAAGAGATTTACTGACTCTGAAGGTCCAGAGATCAAGTCTCTTCCTATGTAATGTTTTTACACATTGTTCACAGAGAAATTTCCTTCGAGGACGAGTCAGTTCCAGACAGTGTTATTCTTTCTTTGATCCCCTTGTTTGCTCAGAGTGTATTTTTTCTAAGGAACAGCAGGGAGTGTCTTAAGTATTGGAGTCGTTTCCATACAATGCAGTTATTCACATTGCAGTTTAGAAAAGCTGGGCCTGAGGGACCACTAATTTGGCACAACAAAAGCAAATTCATCTGAAAGGAAAGATGTTCTTTAGAGCGGCAGTCGTCAGTGATGCAGATTAGCAGTGTTGCATTTATAGAACGAAGAGTTTTAATTCTATGATTATATATTTCAAAAAGAAGTATAACGGCCAATATAGATTTTATTTATATACCAAGCAGTTTTGTTTAGTTTTTTTTCCTTCTTCTGGCCTAGCAGAAGTGTAACTTTTCAAATGCATACTTGTAAAACAGGGTTGAACAAGGGTTATAAGATGCAAAGTATTTGTATATGTAATTGTTCCTATTTAAATTTTAAAATCTTTAATCATACTTGTATTACAAGACGGTAGAAATGTGTCAGCTAGTTGTTAATGTGGTACAGCAGGTGGAGTAAACCTCACTGGTTGTCATCAAGGGAAATGTGGACGGCGGTGGTTTTGAATGAAGACGTTAAAATGTCACCCACGATTTCACTTGACGTTTGGGTGTTGGGTAATGTTCAATAACATGAAGGACTGTCCTTTTTGTGAGTTTTTTTTTTATAGCCCACTTCCTACTAAAACATGCTGGAAATATTAAAGCCTGGGCCAAATAGTATTCATGGATTGGTTGGTTGTGTGTTAGTTAATGGAAGATGAGTTTAGACAAGAGGAAAGTACCAGAAAGTTTAAGATGTGTGATAGTCTATAACTTTCTGGCACTTTTCTATTGTTTTCAAACACAAAGTTTGTGTATTTTCTGAGCTCATCTTACACCTTTTAGCATCTCAAGACAAATCAGATCTTAAGAATTACTATTTGGTCCACGTTTTTTGTTGTGTTTTTTTGTTGTTTTTTTTCCCCTTATTTTCTTTCCGTCACTGGCTCCCTGGCCTTTATTGTAGGAGGGGATACTGTTATTTCCTCTTGCACTTGAAAAAGAGAAAGTCAGAGGAGGTATTATTTTAATCTATGCAGGATTTTTACAACAACAACAACAAAAAAAAGGATCTGTTTCTGTTGAAAATAATTCATTTTTAGGCTTGGGACTTTTTCCCCACAACCCCCCTCCCCTCCCCTCCCCCACCTCAGTGAGAAACCTGTTTAACTCAAATGTCCAATGCCTTTAGCTTTTGCAATTTTGTGTACTGGTTTAGTATATATGTGTATATAGATCTGTTTTTATAACCAAACACAGATGGCTTGAGCCATTTTGTACTTAAAGCTGGAGGCCACTTTTCTCATAGGAATTCCTCTGTGGGTTTTGCCAGCCCAGTCAATGTCTTCATACACTGGTACACTTTGTAAGTACAAGTCTGCGCCTTGTGTTCCCTACACTATCTTGTAGTCAAATGTACAAAATTTAGCATTAGAATAATTTTTAACAGTTTGCTACTCACAATTATTTATTTTTCTGCCCCTTTGCTTAATGTTGTTTTTTTCTATTTTGCCATTTTACGGAGTACCATTTTCTGAAATAGGAAGATTTAAATGTGTCGGGGTTGTTCATCATGAGATTTCATTGTAAGTAGTAATTAATATTAATTCTAACTTGAACGAATCCAGGGTAAGATGAGGTTGTTTTTTTTGTTTTTTTGGGTTGTTTTTTTTGGACATTCAGTAGGAAGATGTTAACACTTGCATGTTTCTATTTAAATACAAATGTATAAATTGTAAATATAACATTTCTTTAAGGGTGAATTTCTACTACAGGTTGACATTTTTATTGAAATTAAAAACTGCTGTAAATACATTTGTGAGATACTTTATGCACATTTTTTTTTTCCTTCTCTGTGGGCTTTTGTGTTCTCTTCTTCTTCCAAGCTGTTACAGATGACATCCCAGTCTCTTAACACTGTATATCAAATTGATTTCTCAGTCCTTTTCTTACCGTGCTCGTATTCTTTGTCTCCTGCTTCACGGTCTCTCAGTATCATGGTCGCCACATAATCATTAATGTCTCTAGATCCAAGTGCGAATATTTTGTCTTCTCTGTATTTGATATGGAGGCGTGTGCTTTTCATGAAATGTATATTGTTGCTCTCATGGGATGGATGGATGGTGTGTACAGTCTGTTATGTAAAACCACGTCTGTTTCGTCCTCATGGGAGAGATGTATTTACTATTTGTCCCTTTTGAACAATTGGTCCAACATGTCTTTTGAAACAGAGGTATTTCTCTACAGGTCAAAACAGTTGTAGCAGTTTATACAGTATGTTGTATAACACCATTTTTCTAAAAGTCGTCTCTAAAGTGAGACCAGCAGCATACACTATGTACAATAGTCTAAATTGGATTAGTTTTAAGAGAACTGATGATAGAGATACTATATATGATGGATGCAATATGATTAAAGGTACTCATTGAGTTTGATCTTCAAACTTAGGTTATGTAATTTAAAAGCATTCTTGTGAAGTGAGTATTAATTGTGACTAATGAGAGTCTGTCCTGAATATTCTTTGTAATTTGCCGTATTGAGAATAAAATATATATGGATATGTTTAATGGAGTGTTATTCTTTTTATTTAAGCAGTGCGGGATTATTTAGTCTTAGAGGAAGAAAAAGAGCGCTTGAAGCAGCTCATGTCTTAACGTTTTGAAGTCTTCATTTACCTGCACAAGTCTAAAAGCTGGCCAGAGAACCTGTTAAATACTGATCTTTTATTTTGCCAAGGTTATATATAAATATAATGGGTGAGATTTGGGAAAATAAAAACTTCAGTAAAACTTAAAGAGGTAAATAAGTGAAAAGTCCCTGACTGCCTAAGACAACTAATTGTTTTTCTTTGATTTACTGAACAATAAACTTAAAGATGCCCTGTAGAGTTTTCTTTTAAACAAACAAAACTCATGTTTATACTAGTGTTACTCACCAAAACACATGGTTTGTATCCTTGAGGTCTAACAGTGGGGGTGTGTGTGTGTGTGTGTGTGTCATGTGCTCCAAAGCCTTACCAGAGGTTAAAAGTTCTTTTCTTATTAATTGATGTTTTGGGAGCACAAGTGGAAATGAAGTTACACTCTTTCATAATGTCTAAATAAATACACATGGCATGGGCAACATTATCTTGATGCAACTAACAGAACTATAAAATATACTCTGTATCAAAAAGGGCTCCTGTCCTTGTTATATTATTATCTAAGTATTGTTGGATTATTAATCGGGACACGTGATACACGCAAGCAGCGTTTTATGTCGCAGCTGGTTGAGGTAGAGGCTACTTTAACATACCGTTGGGTAGATTAACCTATTGCAATACAGTGTATATTTTAAACTCCTCATAGGTTTTGTTGATAATAACTTAATCTGCAAAGTAACTAGTAACTATGGCTGTTAAATAAATGTAATGGCGTAAATATTCCCCTTATAATGTAGAAATATAAAGTAGCTTAAAATTAAAATACTCAAAGTACAAGTACCTCTTGTGTTTAAGTAAATGTACTTAGGGAATTGACAAGTACTGCTAATCGGAGTGTTGTGACCCGTCCCATGTAGTGACTAATGACAACGCAGACAGCTGCTGTTCAGCAGGCCCGGCCTGTGCTTCAGTTCCCAGTGAAGAAACTGGTCACGGGTTCCTATTGCCGTCATCCCATCAATTTCAGCCTTATTATCACTGGACTGCCATAACGATCATAGACATGTTTACAATCCCTGCGATTGTTGATTGTCATGATTGCAATAATATCACTTTACACTGCAACACTGACAACATGAACAGGGAGGAGGGTAACTTTGAGAAATAGATAAATGTTTGACAGTCTTGATTGTGATCATTTGAATGGATGGCTTCCTGGATTGTCATCGAGGGAGGAAAGAAGGAACGCAGCAACAGTTATTTGCAAAACAAACAAACCAATAAGCCAGCATTCACCGATCTAGCAGATGGCTTTAAGGTCGGATCGGTGGTTTGAAGAGAGAGATGTATGTACAGTATAGTTTAATTGTTATGGTTATTTAAATGTTTATTTTTATTAATAATGCCAGCTGAATGGAAAAACCATTGGCGGTGGCCTAGAAGATGTCCATATTTTGTTCTTCTATATCCCGAACCATCCACACAGGCTCAGCTGTTTGTCCATTTTAATAAGAAATAAATGGTGCCCAGTTAATCTTTCTGTGCGTGAAACAAAGGTATTCAAAGTAGTTTATATAGCTTTGCATTGCAGAGCCTATTAGAAATGATTAGCTCATTCCAATCCACATTGCGCTGACCTGAGAACATTAACTCCTATGTGGCCACATTTGTTTTTTTCACATTTTAATTTTTAATCTCTGGTCAGTTTTTCCTTATAGTTATCATCAGAATTGGAATCAGCTTTGGTAGGTTTACACATACAAGGAACCTGCTTTGGTATTTTGGTGCAAAACAATAAACACAGTAGGAACATAAGAAATATAAATATAAATCATATTTGAAAGATTACTTTGACAGTGTGAATATTTAACTTGTTAGACAATTCGCTTACACTACATGTGTGTGTCTGTATAGGAGTAAAAATGTCACTGCTCAGCTTTCTCTTCCGTGAACTGAAGCACATCAAAACAATACAGCTACATTCCCGTTTGCGCTGTTCCGCCAGGAACACGGGCCGACCAATAGGGTGTCGTGTATTCCCAAAGTGCCCGCCTCCCGCCGCATCTGATTGGTCTACTTGGTCCTCCATTACCTTTCATCCGCTTCTCCCTCCAGGGAATAAGGTAGGCCGACTGCGAGGGAAGGAAAGGGGAAAGGAAAGCTCATTACCGGGGGATGCGAGGCGCGCTAAGCCAACACACACACACACACACACACAAAAAGTTTATTTCACCTGTCGGTTTATCTATTTCTAACTGCTATCCCTTCGAGAAGAGGAGACACACCCGAGAGAAACCAGGACTACAAGTTGAAAACCGCAAAGTGACCGGGAATCAGCAGGTACGTGAAGGGGACTTCGGCAGCAGCAGGTGCATCTAGTATCGCTGCGGCGGTTCAGTTTCGGTTGTCAACTATTAGCCTGTTTGTTGCTATTTGTTGTGGAAAGGGTACTAGGATAGCTTTATGAAAAATAACCCATTATTTTATTTGCTGTGAACCTCTCTTTGTGGGTGTGGTGGTTAAAAGTTGTAACGCGTGTCGATGAGCGATCGTACTTTTGAACGCAGCCTGGTGTGGTATTACTGAACATTCAGCGGGTGACAGCGCCTGTGGGATCTTCTCTAATACCATCTTCTGGCGTGTGTATTGTACATTTCGTAATTGTTTTTGTATCCTGAGATGGATTTGGGCTCGTGTTTAGAAACCTTCTCGGGCGGTAGTTTGCCTTTTTTCACCTGCATGGCTTTTTAGTAATTTATCTTTAGCTATACATGTTCAGTTCTTCTTATTAATAGTTTAAGATGGATTACTGCTAAAATGTTTCGTTGATATTTCCTAAATATCTCTGTTTAAAAAAAAAAAATATATATTAAAGTCGCATTGGGCTCTGGGGAAACAATTACCAGATGAATTGATTATGAAAATGATGGTTAGTTGAAGCCCTCTAATGGGTAGTATTGACTGGAGACAAACATCAACCCAAACTACTGTTTCCCCCACATTTAATTGCCATTCTTTCTGTGTAGTACATTACTTATACAATGTCTGTTGTTTGACAGAACAACATAGTGTTGTCCTGCCTTACCCTTATCTCCTTGCCTCAAATTGATACCTGGCCCTGAATTATGCACAGGAGGGCCTTTCTACCAAATGACTGGACTGTTAAATGTTTTATTTAAAGTGGGAACAAAAGGCTGCC
The DNA here is from genome assembly GCA_011952105.1 of Coreoperca whiteheadi. NCBI lineage: Eukaryota > Metazoa > Chordata > Actinopteri > Centrarchiformes > Sinipercidae > Coreoperca > Coreoperca whiteheadi. The sequence continues at coordinate 4,832,913 of CM022491.1, read as the reverse complement.
ACGGCTGTGGCTGCGTTGCTTTGGGGGAAACCAGACACTGGCGTTTTGTGCCGTGGCTGAAACCGAAGCACTCATGCGGTGCGTTGGTCAGATGGTGGGAGCAGGAGGAGCACACTGGCCTCTCTGTGAGCTGCTCCCCGGACGCCCTGCCCAGGCCGCTGACCCGGCTCCACTCCACTGCGCCCACAGAGCCTGACCTGGAGGCTGCATGGAGACCCTCACAGAGACGTTGGTGCAGCGTAGACGTGCATGCGGTTGTAATGCATGCGTGTACACACACACACACACACACACACACACACACACACACACAAAGAAGACCAAGACAAGTGACTCAGCAACACGAACACATGCACAGGAACTCCTACATGTACGTGCACCGAGGGAGGCAAGCGAACCCAGAAGCATGCGTCCACCATCTACATGCAGGTTCCCACACAAACACCTGTTGATCCGAAACTCATCTAGCGCTGCTTGGATAGTCACGCGCCGACGGACGGTCGAACTGGTCAGCTAAAATAAAGTCCTGACTCACTCAGCGACACACTGGGCGATAACTTGGCACAAAGGTGAAACATGCAAGCATTTGGCAATAATGCACACATTTGGTGATCGTTGCATTCTGCTTGTGTGAATGATGGCTTGTTTCTTAGGTGGCGTGTGTGTGTGTGTTTGCAGGAAGATTAAAGAAGAAAGGAGGCCGTAAACAAAAGATGGAAGCAAATAGAAGGGCAAGGCTATAAAAATAAGAGTAGGGTCACAAAGCCATGGGCCATACACGTGAACTAAGCATGAAACATGATCTCTTTCTGTCTTTAGCTGTCTCCCTCTCCCTCTCTAAGGTAACAAAAACGTGTGTGCACAGTATCGACGGTGTGCTGCAGAAAAAGCAGTACAACAACTTAGATTTTAGACATAAATTGGTTATGCTGCTGTAAAAATACCCGATGCTCACCCTTTACATATAGACTCAAAATAGCACTAGTTTGTCCTTTGACTTAGTCGGGCTGGTCGTTTTTGTTTTTTTAACGGTGGAAAATTACTCTTTGTGTGTTGGAGTGTGTGGTTTTGACTCGGCTGTTTACATTCTTTAGGTGACCTTTTACACAGCCCACATCCACAAGGATGAACTAACTGGTTTTGCTACATGGGTAAGGTTGGACTTTCTTCAGATTGCTTCTGCAGCAATAAGGAACCTCGTTATTATGTCGTTATTTTGTGCCAAAAATAATGTGAAAATGTTGAGTGATGGAAATGAAACGGCACGATTACACACAACTGATATTTGATTTCAGGTTAAAAAAAAAAAATAAATCTAATGATATTCCAGAAATAAAGAAGCTAAAAGGTAGAGGAATCTTTATCAAATTACCTAATGCTGCTGTAATTAAATCATTATCACTCACTGTCACTTTGAAGTGAAGGTGTCAGGATGTAGCGGGGACGTGTCAGAGCTGTAAATCCGTTAACAGCTCAGTGGTTTCTGTTATTCTTACCTGTATTGCTTAACATTTTCCTGTAATGGAAGCGTGATCTTGTTGTAATTCCACCTCTTCCTTTGTACCTGCATGATGTGAGGCTTTCACTGGCATTGTTGGTTTCGGGAAAGTAAATGCTTTAAGGAAATAGCCGATGTAGTGAATGACAATGGTGTTTTCTTCTTTTTTTTAAACAGTGACGTGATAGACTCAGACTGGCTGTAAGCAGGTATTGTAATGTAGGATTTGTAATGATATGATGTTAAGGGGCTATTAAGTGTAAACCACTAACATGTGATTTAAAAATACAGTTATATTTAGCAGACGCTTTTATCCAAAGCGACTTACATATGAGAGCATTCACAACCCGAAGGCAAAGCTTCGGGGTTCAGTATCTTGCTCAAGGATACTTCGACGCAAGACTGGGGGATCAAACCGCCGACCTTCCGCTCGGCAGGCCACCCAGCCACAGCCGCCCTGTGATCAGGTGTATCTTGTGATCAGACCAACAGGTTTCATTTCAGTGAAGGACGGATTGTTTAATAAACAGGAATAACAAAGAGGGGAACAGAGATACATTTTAGCCCCAAAAGAATGAGATTGTGCGTGTAGGGTAGGGCTACAAAATAAAATCTGCTTGGCAGACCAAAGTCCATCGGACCCGTTGTTATCAAGGTTTTAATGGGTAATAAAGTCAGACTATTCAGGATGACATATTGGAGATATTAGATATGAGCTCAGGACACTGTGTCATGCAAAAGTACCTGAATATTATACTTTTCTACATCATGGTGATACTTTAACATAATAATCAGGTGTGCTGTTCTGGCTTGTGAACGTCATCCTGATGTCATGCTCCGTTTTGAAAGTAAAGACACGTTTTAGAGTGCATGATTGTAGCATACAGGTATTCAGGTGTGCTTAGGTTGTGTGACATCGTTGCAGAAACAACCAGGAAGATCTCTTTTAAACACTGATAAGCAGATCAGGGTGAATGATTTGATTCTCTAGAGTGTTTGAGAAGGAAGAGAGAAGCCTGCTTAAGATGCCTTATTCAAGTTAAAATTTCCCCACAGGATTAATAAGTAATAGGAAAGCATAGAAGGAAAATCTGAGGTCGCTGCAACTGGCAGTTATGTTGCGAATGGAAACATTAATACGGAAATACCTTGATGTTAAATGGCTTTACTGGTAATCAGGATGAAAGTAATACTAAGAAGTAAGTAAAAATGGACTTTAACGTTACATCTTTTTGATAGAACGATGAGTGAACGTAGATTTTTCCAATCGCTGTCTCAGAAATAAAACCTGTGAAGGTGTTTTTTTTTTGTGGTGGTCAGAACATCATCCATGATCTCAGTAAAGACGTTCTTTTAACGTATTATGGCTTTTTGCATAGAGTTTACTACAGTGTTTACATTGTCTGAAAGGCTTTCTCTGAAGTCAGTTAGTGATAATGGTGAGAAAGATAGTTAGTTAGTTACCACATCAGGAGGCCTAGCAGTCATTTAACTTATACTGGCTTGGCAGGGTAATTTTTGACGCTTTTATGGGAATTATGACCATGGGTGGAATGAGTTTTTGTTTTTATTAAACTGCTTGGCTAAAAGTAGCTGTTATGGAAATAAGTGATCCATTTTGAACCTTTCAGAACAGAACTTAGTTGATTTGTTCAACTAAGCTGGAGCTGGAAAGAATTTGAGAATTTGGATTGACATAGGCCCTGTCTAACATCTGGAGCGATCGTATTGTAAATACGTATTGTATAATCAGTATTTTAATTTTAACAATGGCTAAAATAAGTTCCAGACAGCAGACCGGCAAAGTTAGCAACTGGCCAACTGAACACAGTGGAGCATTTAGTAGCTACAAAGGAGAGGGGATGTTGGACCTATGTTCCTCAGGTGGCCCGAAACAAAACTTCAAATGAATACTAATTTTGGTCCTTGTCTGCTGCATGGGAAAACATGCAACAGTTTGATACTAAGTTTGTCATCTTTAAAGGGGATAATATGGCACTGTTGTGTTTACAGCTTGTTCCCCAAGTGGCCCCAAAACTCAGTGAATGCAGGTTTAAGTTACTTTATACCCTTTTACAAGTTGGTCAAATTCTATGCTGGCCTAGAAGGGGGAAAAAAAAAACCCATCTGCACAATTAATTCACTAATTTATTTAAAAGTACAACAGCGAGTTGTTTTATTTCAAGGATGTGGATCTATTCCCCCACATGTTCTTCACATTCACCATCACCTGCGTGCAACAGGTTGACGCTGGGTGCGCACTTTTCCTCCTCCTCTGACTTGGAGCGAGAACCAAGACGGGAAGCGCATGGGTTGATTTTCAAAATGCTCTGTTTGTGGAACATAGGCAAAACTCCAATCTCCAACACCATTCGCAGCCTTTCCCGGTCTCTTTCCCCACCTTTTGTCTAGTGTCTTCTCTTGGTCAGGGAGTCTTGGTCTTTTTTTCCCTACTTGGGTTTGACCACTCACCAGTTATTTTCAGATCCTCCTTCTTTTGTCAGGGGAACAGAGAGGCCCCTCTTCAGGTCCTATAGAGCCGATGGACGAGAAGAAGACAAATGGCTGACAGAGGTTATCGCTGGCTAATACGAGACCCCCTGGGGGCAGGCTAGAACGTGTGTATGGTTATGTGTGTCTGTCTGCTTGCCTATTCTGGTTATCTGACTGGACCACACCTACACTATTGTATGGCCCTATAGAACCCTCATTGGGATATGGCAGTGTCATATGTCATGTGGGTATGTGGGTGGCAGAGTGTGTGAGTAACCTATTTGTACAGGCAGCTTTTAAAAATATATCCTACTCCTTTTCCCTACTTTTTGGGGAAATGTAGATAGGCATAAAATACAATTGTCATAGCAGCAAAACACTGCGGAGACGATTAAAAAAAACTCTTTCTAACTGTTGAACACATTTCCTTCCTTTTTTAAAAAAACATTTGCAAAGCCTATCTTTTAAAAAAACATTTCGAAACCTGCATTGTTTACATCCAAGTTTATTAGCTGACAGTCTTATTCTGCCCTGCCTTTGCTGGCACATCACTGTGTATTTCTGCACGTTACCGCCAGCTGTTGATCAGTGGAATAAGGTGAAACCGTCGGCAGGACTGTGTGTTGTGCCACCCTTGTGCAAGTGTGAAGCCAACAAAACGGGGACCCACTCATAAAAAAACCTGCTCCATTGCACTGCTACAAGTCAGAAACTCCACATTGGAACCTTTTTAAAAGCGATTTATTCAAGTTTTTTATTTCTACATTATGAAAAGTAACATTTTCAGATATACAATTTTGCTTCTCTCTCCTTCACTAATTGACGTCAGGTACTATTATTCAATCATCATTTAAATTGAACAAGGGATATTCTACTATCATTGGTTAGGATTCTCCAGTGCTGATGCGCAGAAAATAATGCATTTTATTATTATTTGCCAGCAGCAACACCAGTTTGTTTAGTTAGCAAGAGTAGCAACAGCCACAGTGGCAGAACAACGACAATAATGCCCCCTGCCGAAAGTCCATCAGGAAAAAATCCAAGCCGCGCTGCTTGACTGAATGCAAAAACAGCACTACACTGATCACACGTGATGACTTTCAAGTTTCAAAATGCTGATGTTGAGGTAATCAAGTAAATCACGGATGCATCAAAAAAGAGGGTCTATGCAGAGAGGAACAATACAACCTCTTTTTGATGCTGTTGCTGTTTCACAGTTTGGACTGCAGAGCAACCCTTCATCTTGTGTGTGTGTGTGTGTGTGTGTGTGTTGTACCTCCTCCATAATACACCGTGCTAACAGGTCTGCTCGAGGGCCTTCTCAGGTTTCATAGCCCGTGATGAAAAGGTGTGTGTAGGGACGCAGTAATATGCCTGTGATATTGACTAATAAAAGAGGCATTTACAACTGTCTGACATGGCTGGAAGTAGAGGCTTGATGTCTATTTTTGTGTGTGTGTCTGTCTGAGTGTGACCAGTCAGAGCTGGAATGGCCTCGACAGCTGGGTTGTGACTCGGAAAACACTTTTTGTTGCTGAAATAAAACCGCTTATTAAATTATTAGTGTAAAGCAGTGAGTCAGTTAATTCGATGAAATGACAGAATTTAAAGTAATTTAGAGCTGAAATTAGTCGATAATCAGCAGCTATTTTGATAAAAATTTTACAAGCAAAAATGGTGAATTATCAAACATTCTGT
>CM022491.1:4768272-4827003 GCA_011952105.1 Coreoperca whiteheadi | reverse complement strand
CCACCACCCACCCCCACCCCCACACACACTCTGAGGTAGGAAATGGGCAGTAAAAGGAGCCCATTGTGATCAACTCCCCAAAATGAACTAGGGTGGCAGACTCAGTGCTGGGAAACACAATGGAGGAGATTAGAAATCACTTGACTCCTGAGCGTTACTGTATACGTTTCAAAAGCAGGACAATTAAAAGTTAAAACCAAGTGTTTCGTGTCGACATATGCGGCGATACAATGGGAGATCATCTCCAGCCCACAGTCTGTAGCCTGAGGCGTAGGTGGGCCTCTGTAATTATCAGGAAATTAGACACATTTTTGTTTCAATAGAGCTCCGACGTGTGTTCTGTTGTCAAATATACCAAGATGGAGGTCGGATGCCTGCACAATAACGATCCACGTGGTAATAGTGCTGCGAGCTAACAAAGAACTACTGTATTCCGGATAAAATAATAATTTTCATTTTCATTGTTACATTATTTTCATTATATAGCTTTGTGCAGCGTAAAGCAAACTTCTCAGAGGAAAAGCGCTTTACCCAGGATTACTCAGTTTGAGAGACTTAGCCTGTTCAGGGAGAAAGTGTTGGCTGTGTTACGTTGATCATCTGCTTCATAATGGCCTGAAGAATGACAAAACTAGCTAAATGTTAACTCGGTGTCCACCTGGAACAAATTAATTAGATATCGAAAGCTGTTGGTGCTTTAATGTCAGAAAGATCCCCCCCCCCCCCGTCCAAGACAAGGCTGAAGGCAGTGCATGTTATTATGACTGCTGTTTACCAGTGCGATTGGAAAAAATGGAAGTACCGTATGTGGGCATGGGGAATTGAGGCCATTGAGGAACATGTTGAAATCGGAGATCTTTGCACTTTAAAAATTCAAACTGCATTTTCGCTTTTCCAGCACTAAGCTGTCCACTAAATCAAATGTATTCGTGGTTCATTTCACAGAAAAAATCCCCTGTAGAGAGGAAATAAATTCCTTGTTAGCCAGATGTTTGGCTCAAAGAGAGACAAGACTGTTTATAACAATGATGGGTGATACAAAGTCTCTGTTGCAATACATTTCAGTTCATTTAGTGATAACATCTGGCCACTGGTCATCCTGAGTAATTGAGATTCTGTTGTTAATGCTGAGCCAGTTCTAATTTGCATAGCTTTTGGATAACATTTGGTGATGTTTGTTATTCTATGCGAGGAAGTCGGAAGCGAAGACACCAAATGTATAATTACTCATTTGTAACTGAATTCAAGCAATACATTGAGTTTGAGCCAACAAAGTCCACTTCAGTGAGGGTATTTCACCAAGTTTACACACCAATTAGAATGCTCAGCCAACCACAAATGGCAGGTTTGGCAAAATTGGATACCTTCAGAGATGTGAGCAAGCCATTCTGTGTGCTTTGGGCTTTTTCCTTAGACTTTATGGACGACGCGTCTCCACTTCCTCCCACTGTACAAAAGGGAAGCCAAAATATCCTGCATACAGGAGCTGACGTCATGTGCAACCAGAGTCTGCGCAGTAGTGATCGGAGTTGGAGCCGCAGTATCGAGGTCCTGCCCATACACCCAGCCGACTGAATCGTGAGCCGGCCTCAGCTGTCAATCGTGACCTGACACCCCCCCTTTTTTTAAAACATCTAATAACCAATTAAAACCACAACTACCTAATCTGACAGAAACTATCTTTGAGGAAAATTTATTTGGCGTGTACTTTGATTTTTTAGTTTGGCTCATGACCGATCCACTAACATGGAGGGGGCTGGGTTTATGACCTATACTGCAGCCAGCCATCAGGGGGCGATCGAGATGTTTTGGCTTCACTTTTGGGGAGCTGTCGTGTCGTCCATCTTTATTTATAGTCTGGCTTTTTCCATATCAAATTTTGCCTCACAAAGTAGGAGGAAAAATATTTGCTGTGGTCTGTTTCAGACCATTCTGTTGTTTTGTTGTAGGTGTTTAACTCTGTCTGCTGGGTACATTTCCCAAAAGCTTCTATTTGTTTAGACAAATAGAGACCCAAAGTCTGACTTGAAGTGATCTCTTAACAGTAACTGTGATGCCGTGAAAGCAGTAAGTTGATTTGCCCCATTTTTGTGTGTGTGTGTGTTTACAGTGATGTTTCACAAGCAACCAAACCAGGTAAATAAATGCAAAGTGATTATTTCCTTAGCAAAGTAGATGAGGTGAAACTGCAAAAACATTAAAATCATCTTTCTCTGTAGGAAATCTGTCAGTACCCCCCTGACCCCCATACATTTTTCTATGTCTAAGGAATGAGTGGGAGACAGAAGTGTAAATAGAGGAGAAAGAGACTTAAGATTTGATCCTTGCCTGTCAAGGCCAATAAATTACTGGTTCTTGAAGAACAGTAATATGAGAAAGAATGATTCTGCATGTAAGGACACCTGTTACCCACGAGGCATCCTTTTCTGCATGTGCTTAATTATAGATCATCACTTCCACTTGGATTCATCCGCTCGGTCTGTCAGGGTGGGAGCTCCTCAAAATTTGCACGCTCAGTGTGCGAAAACAGAAATGTTGACAATGTTAGCCACTTTTTATTTAGCTTAATCTCCCCTGACATTTGGAGTCTGTTAAACTGAGCGGTCAGGTCACAGTGGGCGAGCACGCTCTCCTCAAATATATTAAAAAATTTACTGGCTCAGATCTGTTGCTGTTGTCCATGTTGAGGGTCAGTGGACGAAGTGAATGTTAGCCGTTCGCCCTCAGACAGTGTTTCTGTCTGCCTGGCCGGCTCTTTTGCAATTCAAATCTCTGGTGAGCAAATGTTTCCCTGTTGTCCTGCCGCCGCCGCTCTACAGGGAAGTGTATCGTGTATCTGCACTGTCCTTTTCATGCTTCTTAAAGCATCCTGGCAGGTATAAAAGGAGAGATTACAGGCACGTCTGTTCTCTTTCATCACGCCATATTAGATAGTGGACAGTGACCCAGTTTCTCACACCTTTTATCCTATTTATCCTCACATTTCTCTTTTGTTTTCTGCTGTTTCTCCTTCCTTGCCAGACATTATGTCACAGACATGCCCATGTAACAAGGGGGCTCCATGCATGAATGACCCCTGCTTGTCAGTAAGCCTTTTCCTCTGACGTCAGTGACTATGCAGAATTAGTGTGTATGCTGCTGTTTGTGCAGCAAGAGATGTGTTATTCTGCTGGTGACCCGTTAAAGTGACCACAAGGGTGACTCACGCATGACTGAAATTTGCTCTGCTGCATCTGTGCCTGGAGGGATGATCAACATAACATGGTTTCTGCTAAGTTTGTGAGTGTGTGTGTGTTGCTTGTGTTTTAAACAACCCATGGAGGTGTTTTCACTTGTTCTGGTTGATTCGAGCCCTGCAGGTTCAAGTTGAGTGGAGCCTATGCTAGGAATCACGTAGGTCACCAAACTCCAAACAAAAGGTGTAATAGAAGAGAAATCAGTCAGGCACAGTGTGTACGTGCTTTTACAACTCCCCCTTAAAGGAACTGTTTTGAGAAATATGTTTGTTTGCTTTCTTACCAAGAGTGATACATTTTTCTGTTTTTGTACAGATTAAGATATAACATGTTAATTATTCAAATTTAGAGGTGTTGGTAGATGTTATTTTATTTGTTTTAAAACTTGGGACTGAGTTAGGCTAGCTGTTTGCCCCTGTCTCCAGTCTTTTTGATAAGCTAAGCTAATCGCTTGCTAGCTGTAGCTTAATATTAGTGTACAGACATGAGAGCGGTATCAATCCTCTGAATAACTGCATTTTCCAAGAGGCCCTGCGCATCCATGGTATTACCCCACAGGTGATTCAATTCGAACTGATTAGACCTCTCCTCAGGACTGCGTCAGTGTGTACAGGGTGTGTTTGATGGACATCTCCCCGACTCCCATGATCGTGTTTTGCACCAGTTACGGTGGGGAAAAGAACACCTTCAGACCAGATTTGACCAGGCCAAATAGACCCTTCTCACTGCACATGTTGACCTGTCAAAGCAGGGAAATTACAGGTGTAAACAGTAACATTAACAATGGCTGCTCTCCGTTAAGTGTCCAAGTAAGCCCAGCCAATGAGTGAGCATGCACGCTTCGAGAGCCCTGGAACTGGCTTACCTAAATGGAATGCAGCCATCATTGACGTTATTAAGTCCACCTTTGCTTGTGAACATCAGTCCACAAAGTTGTAAATCACAGAGCTTCTTATCAAACCTGTTGCTGTCATTAAACTCTGCCACTTTTCTTGCACTCTTTGCAGGCAAGTAGCTGCTTGTAGTATTTTGTCATGCAGTTCTATAACGGAGTCCAATGACCTCGCATAGTTTCCAGCACAGATCCATCCACCTTCTCTTGAGCAGGACCCTAATCCCTGAAACTATCTGAAAACACCTGTAGGGGTATGCAAGGCCCTTAACTAAACCAAAGAGTGGTAGTTTGGATAGGTCTACTGTCGCTTTGCTTGTGCAGTGGGGTTTCTTTTTGGTAGCAGTGGGGGAGTGTGTTTACTGTTGGAGACTGGAATGTGTTTTTTTTATTTTTTCCCCTTCAAAACTAGTCCCTGTATAGCTTCCATTACATTCTGTGGTATAAAAATGGCCATCATTGGCTGTAATTGCCTCATATTAGATGGGTCTAGGGGAGCAATAAGGCCAGACGAGGAATGCTGTTGTCCTGGAGCACAGCAGGTCATTTAGTACTGTAACCTGACTTTGGCCACTCCAGGAGGTGGAACGATTACAGGAGGGGAGAACACCCAGTTCTAATTATGTAGTCTGAGTGTCTCAAAGTGAACAGGATAGTGTGTTGATGTAGAGACTTAGGATTTGTGTGGCTGCAGAAGGACAGGGATACAGTTCTGTGTGTTTTCCCATGAAAGATGCTGGTGTGCAGTATCTGAATAACCCAAGGCTATAGCCTAACTTCCGTCTGCTGCAGCTAAACGGATGAAATGATTGTCTGAAGAAGGCCTAGTGAAGTCAGATCAATTGAACAACTGAATCTAAGGTCTACTCTGTCATTCAGTGTTATCGTTAAACACTTATTGGCAATTCATGCGTTCATGGTTGGTGCTTAGGCGTCTCTGCATTTAATCTGGCACTTATTCCCTTGCATATTCCCCTCACTCATTAAATATCTAATGTCATTATGTAACGTGTATTGAAACTAAAACTTTGTCCCTGTGATATAATAAAGCCTCATGATATGTTATCAGGATCTGAAAAGGACATCCAGGCCTGTTTCCTGTCTTTACGAGACGAGTGAACATTTGAAAGAAAAAACAAAATGGAGCAGTGTTCGAAAGTTTGGATGGGAAAAAAGGTGATTACTCTGACAGGAGTTTCTGCTACCTTCTGAGCTTGTTTCTCTCACAATGTGCTTGCAAAAATGGCAAAAAATCAAGAGTTTCAGATTCTCAAACTTTATTGAATGTAATCCCACAGGTTTTTATTGCTGTGATCTTCCTGTATGCACAGTTGCTTGTTCTACCAGGAAGTGTCCTGCAGACTATCCTCTTATCAGGTAGATTCACCTGCTATCTGCACAGGGCAATAGATGACCGGTGAGATCATTGCACAGATGCATATCAGTAATATAAGTGACATTTGAATACAGCAGTGTACTCAACCTTTTGAGCACAAATGACAATATTTTTAACAAATAGCCTAGTTTAGAATTTAAGAGCAGAAAGGCCTTAATGGTGTGTGTGTGTGTGTGTGTGTGTGTGTAACAACTATTTGTCCAACTGGGAACGAGAGGTCTAGTGATGCCATTGCGTAATAACTACTCTCTGTGGCCCGGGATGTGGATGTGTTAGCTAGATTTGCATATTTAGTTAAAACTAAGGGCTGTGTACTGAATATAACAACCTGTTTGCTTTACGTGCCGTACCTGCTCTGCCTACTTATCAAGCACATTCCTTTCCATGTGCCTTCGCCAAACAACCAAACCAGCCACGCAGTTAATGATAAGGCTTCAAGGGTCTTGAGTGCCATGCCACCATAAAGTGTCAGGTGTTTGACCTGCTGATAGATATTGTTACCAGGCGTACCCAGTACAGATAGTAGATTGTTTTATTGTATGGTTTTTATATTGTTAGTTGTTTTGAAATGGTCTGGCAAACAAACTCTAAAGTACAGTCGCACTGTCTGTCCGTCACTTTCTCTTATTTCTCGAGGACCAGAAATTGTGTAAAGAAAGCATAAACTAAGTCACTGTTTGCTGATATTTGGTTATGAACCAAAGTAATAATGGACATATTAAAATAGTGACTTTATGATGGAGCTAGATGAAAACTTAAGGGTTCATCAAATAAATTCACCTTGTGGTGGTTCAAGGGGAAAAGTCAGGGGATCACCAATGGCGTTAGGATACATCCTCTGGGAACCATAAATATCTGTACTAAATTTTGCCCCAATTCATCTCATAGCTGTTGAGATTTTTTTTTATTGTAATTTATTTTATTGTCATGATATTGATTTTCAGTACTGTTTTTAAAAAAAGACCTCTAACAAACTACATTAATGCCACTGTATAAATTCCCATAATCATTAGACACTGTACATTAAAATTAATTATGTCCATCCCAAACAATGAGATTCTCAGAGCGAGCAGCTCAGTCACTGAATGGAAATTGTGAAAAACATACGAAAGAACCAGGTCATATCGTATGGCTTTTATGCCACACCGCACTGTATAAGGAGTGTTAAGTCCATTAGCAGCTTTTGCCACGGATACCAGCATTAATACAATCCATGAATAACAATAAATACCTGGAAGGGGCAAATGTATAACGGCTTACACAAGGATGGATTGTTCTACTCTGTTTGCAGTAGGACTTCTTTGCCTAGCTTTATTTCTTCCCGGGCCTGAAATTTTATGAAACACAAACTGATGCTCATTATGTGTTCTCATTAATGACACTAAATTATTTTTTTTATTAATGGAATTTGTCATCATGTGGTCTTTGATAGAACCTGTATTTGATCCCGATATTAGCATCTGCAGCATTTGTTTTTTGTTTGCTCTGTTCATTGGTTCAAATGATGTTTTAAAAAAAACAATACAAAAAAAAAAAAAGTACATTTTGGGTGAGCTAATACAGACCCTTAATCATTAGATATAAGTCACCATGAGTTAATTAATGATTGGTTACAGTACATGTACTGTAAAGTCTCGTTCTCTGCTTTAAACCTCATGTGCTCCTGGTGAAGCCATGCAGTGTCATGGCTGACGCGGTACCAGCTCAGGGGCCACCATGGGTGAATTCCTGCGTCTGTTATGTGTCTGCGGTCAGCTGGTCGGACCACAGCTCAGTATACAACAGGAATTCAGCGATTGTTACTGCAGCCTGGTAGGGCAGACACGGCTATAGGCAAGAGAAGACACGGGCTGAGCTAACTAACTGATGGTGAAGAACCTCGCTGGCTCTGGTACAAAGTGGTTTATATATGTCTGCATCATTTCTGTTTTATTAGACCATTCTGTAGGTATTCAATACACACTGTAAAACTAATTAAAATATAAACCAGAGTTAAATATACACCATGGTTAATTCCAATTGGAAACATGCTGTTTAATCCGTTTATGTAGATCTACCTTTCTCTTGCTTCACCAAACATGTTTTGGTCATAGTCATAGGTCATACTATGTGCTGGCTCAACTAATCTGCCATGGTGTCAACATTTGTGGCAGATGTCTTTGTACATGATGCAGGATGTACTTTATTGTCATGGCTTCACTGACAAATTTCTGATTTACTTGTTTTTCAGGGTGTTTTCACAGTATATTTATATTGTGGTACAGAAGTATATTTTATACCGTTAACTGTACCACTTTTGCTGCTCCCACATCCAAAGCATCAAATCTGTATCAGACCTGTGATTACAAAAATCTGATTTGACGCTGTCATAGTTTTATGGCAACTTGTATTGTCTTTGGCATCTTTGTTGTCAGCATCTGTCGAACATGTACAGGCAGTATTGTAACTTAAGTACCTGCCATAGCTACAGTATGTACGTATACTCTATATGTCAGATGGTAATACACGTGTATTGTATGTAGAGATAAAACAATGAAATAATTAACAGAAAATTAAATGGCAACAATTCTGACTATAGAATAATTTCAGTGATTTGTAAGCAAAAATGTCAAACTTTCAGTGGTTCCAATTCAAATGTGAATTTAGTATTTGTTTTTTAGTCCTCTATAATTTTAAATGGAAATTATTTGAGACAGCAGACAGTGTGTCTTTAGGGACTGTTGAGAGATGAGGGCTGAGCTATAGGAGACACTCGGGACCCAAGAACAATAGATTTCTTTTTTTTAAGGATGATTCTTTTCCGTAATGATGGAGTCAGTGGGACCTTTCCCGCCTTTGAACAGGAAGTGGGTCATTTGTTATTGTGTATTTTGTTGTTTTTTGTGTTTGTCCTCAGCCTTTGCCGGTCCGTCTCTTCTTTCTCACTTTCTGCGTCTTTTCCTTTTTCACACATTCCTCCTCGCCCTGGCCCTCTTTTGTCACTGTGACTCCCTTGTTGTCGGTGGTATCACACGTTTGCTCTGATTAAGGTAATCTCCTGCTTTGTAGAATGTTGTAAGATGCTGTTGAGCCAGTGAAACATGTGATCCTCGAGCCTTGAGGTCGGGTGTGCCGGGGGCATGGGTCATCTGTCCTCCACAAATGGATGGTATTTCTTCCCCAAGGTGCTGGCAAAGTCCAAGACACACTGTTTGCTGCATAGTTTTTTATTTCATGTATTAAAAAAAGCATGTGAGATGGCACTTTGACAGCTTCAGTTTAGTGTAAAGTTCCTGGTAATCCAATTGCTTCTATAATTGTCCTTTTTATAATCATTTCATATCAGACTTTGACCCAGATCAGTATGTTCTCAGATTTCAATACACATATCAAAGACTGAAAACGATGCAGTAATGCTGAATTTGCACGGCCCATTTTTAGACCAAGCACACCTACACACAAACAAGACTCCATCGCCTGCAGCCTTGTACTATTCTTGTGCGGAGGAATTCCTACAGTATCCAGTTAAACTCACCATGACTAGATCATATTGCAGCCCACCGGGGGTCCTTTTAATACAAAAGTAATTGTCTTCTCAGAAGCCACTTGAAAGTAGTGAGAGGTTTATTATTTGCATGTGTTCATGAGGCACGATGCAGTTCCTGGTTAATGCTTGACCAAGGAGGATACAGGATGCTTAATTGTTTGTTTATTTATAGTGGAGGGTGTTATTAATATACTCTTATTGCTCTGTTGCATTTTGTGTGTGTGTGTGTCATTATGTAAGCATTAATTGTTTAGCTAGAAGGCAGGGCTGTTAGCGATTTACTGTGCATCCCTGCAAATACAGAAGAAGAAAGTGTTGGGGTTACAATTGCACATGCACGCTTTAGGTGTTTTTAGTGAAAACATTAAATCAACTAGACTAAACGTTAATATTGTCAAGTAAGTATTTAGGCCAGAGCAGGGCTGGAATGCAGAGCTTATTAGAGTGTGACAGCTTGACTTGGTCAGCTGTAGATTTTAGACACTGGTGTGAGCACTGCCCAGCAACACACAGCCACAGTTTCTCTCCCGTGCACACATAGACATACTGGATCTCTCTGTCTTTTTCTGTGTTTGACCCGCACACATACTAGAGGTGTCTGTTGGCGGTAACACTGCAGGGCCACACGGCTTTCCCTTTTCCGCTGTTTGGCGCTTTGCTCTGTCGGTGCTCAACACCCGCCCACTTCCGCCTTTTCAAAAACGTCTTCCTCTCTGTTTCTCTTTAATCGAGGACAATGGGAATGATGTCCAGTGTTTGCGATGCCTCCTTGATCCATTTTCTGCTCACAGGTGTTAAAACATTTCTCAACTGAAGAAACGGGGATAAAGATTTGGAATACGTTTCTAGTGACTTCTGTTAAGTCTCTTCAGCCTACTTGAGAGTTAAGGGCACCTCAGTGGTATGTAATGGAGGGTCAAACGCTATGTATACTGTAAGTAAAGAATATAATTATTCACGTTTTGATGAAGGCCTTCATGGGCCAAAAGGTCAGTGGAAAGACTAATCCTATTCTGCAAGTAACTTCAATGCTTTATATGTAAGTAAGAGTGGTGCATCTTGATTATGATGTATGTGCATAGATTTTTGTGACAGACGTAGAATAATAGGAGATCTGATTCCCTGTCTGTGTTAAGACGTTTTTAAAGATTTTCGGAGATAGCCGAAAATAACATTTTGGACCTTTTTCACAGAGGAAAAGCACTGGTGCAATTAATAATGTTAACGATAGCTCCATTTCAGTGCCTCGGGGGCCGGTTTCACAAAGATAGACTTTGACTTTGGCTAAGGTCTAAGGCATTTTTCCAACCCAAGAATGCAAAGAACGGACTTGTGTCCTTGGGGAGAACGTTCTTGCTAGTCGTTCTTTGAAGGATGAACTTGCAGGGTCACAAGTACACAGACCGCTGTTGACAACACAGAAGGCTGATGACAGTCTGAGACGATGCGTTCTCGCAGTACTGTAACCACAACTGTACACTAACAATGTAATGTCTATTTATAATAAAGCAATGACAGTCCCCTTTCATACTGGTTCTGTTGTGTTTTGTTGTTTTTCTTCCTAAGTGCTTCTAAGTTTCACGAGCCAAGGATTTTCTGTACATCACGAGCCAGATGTCTCTTGATTTAAGTTAAAATGTTACAACATTGCTCAAAATGTAAAGACAGAATAACAGCGGTACGGAAATATCTTACAGTTGTGGGCCTGGCTCTCCTCTGCCGTTGTTGCCGAAGTCGTCTCCTGCGGTGGCTGCAGTGGTCTGTGTCTCTTTGACCGGCTGGCTAGGTAGCTATCCCCCCCGCCCCGGTGGTAAATTAAGACATGGCTGACTGAGCAATCATGTAAAACCACTCAGGTCCGTTCATTACAACAGAAAATGGTGTCTTCTGGGGGAATTCAACAGTTACAAGGAAATTATTCTGAGAAAATTCAGTAAAGAGTCTAATAATACAAAAAAATCCCAGTAGTAAAACCTCTCTCAGGGCTCAGTACTTCTGCTAACTCGTCAGTCAGGCTCAGGATAGTTTCCTTGGGCAAATGAAAACAACGATGTCCCCACTTCTCTATCTTTCCAACACAGAATTGCGGCCCTTTAAAAAGCAAACCCCAAATTATGAGTCATGTTTTTTCTGTCGTTCGGGACCACTGGTCAGCAGGTGACTATTAGCATGGAAACATTGGTTTTAGTTCTGAGGATTAAAATAAGTTGGTCTTTTATTTTTGTGAAACTTTTTTAGACAAATTAAAGCGCAAAATTAAGTCTGGCCCAAACACTACAGACCTGTCAAATAATTTTGTGAAACCAACCCCGAATACATACAGTAAATGGAATGCAGCCTTTATTGATGTTATTAATTTAACCTGTGGTTTTCCTGCTATGATATGTCAATGTCATATGTGATTTATATAAAAGGTCTGCAGTGAAAATGCCTTTATTAGGTGTTCGAGTTCTACTGTGTGGATTTAAAGTCTTGTTTCTCACCGTTGAATGCTTCTGATTAAGAGCTAACAGTAATTTTTTGAGGACACAACCAATCCATTTAGCTCCTCATCAACCCATCATCATCCTCATCAACAGACTTAGCAGGGCCAGCGGGGCTAACAAGCTTATATGGTTTTGGCTTGTTAGTTGGTTGGCTGGCTGGCTGCCATAGCCTCTCTCTCTCTCTGTCTCTCTCTATTTCTGTGTCTTATTTCACCTTTGAGTTCTTGTGGTTCTGCTGCATCTTTTTATCATCCTGTACTCCCTGTCTCTGTCTCTAAATTGCTATCTCTCTATCAATTTCTGCCTTTGGCTTCTCAGACGCCTGGTGGTCCAGTCCTCGTGGCTGCATGGTGAAGGTCACGCTGGAACACATAATCACCAATGAAAAAAAAAAAAAAAAAAAAAAGATTGAAAGAATTTAACACCCCCCTCCCATCCTTCATTCCTCCCTCGCTCCATCAGCCTCACCCCCTGTTCTCTCTCTCATTCATTTGTTTTATAAATCCAATCTTCTTTACGGAAATGTGTCCTTGCCTGACCTCGATTAATGTTTTTAAACATACAGTCTTTAAATTCTTATGGTTCTTAGGTCATGCTCTCTCCTTTTTCCACCATGATATACTGTAGTACTTAGCACAGTTGCCAGGCAGAAAGTGGTCATGCGCTTATCCTTGTTCACGTTTCTCTATATCATGTTGACCCCCTGTTATGAAGTTCTCTTGCAAGCACGTGCAGAAAGTGACTTAAAAAATCCTGAATATTATTTTAAAACTAAAATCGGTTTGGTTCTGGTTGTTTAGCTCACAAGTTCCAATCAACCTTCAAAATAAATGAAAGCTTCTTCGCTGGCCACATAGTGCCCAGATTCACTTTACATCTTGTTGACATTTGACCGTATCAAATGAAAAAATCGAATGGATCGGAAAGATGAGAAACAACTCCCAAGTGTCCGATGTGTGCATTCAGCTTATATTGTTTTTAGAGTATTTGTGCAGATGTTAAACAAGGCCTACACATTTATTCCAAATGTCAGAATGAATACAGCAGATAGCTTTATACAAATGACCATGAAGATGCATATGCATTTTAAGAGTTTGCACCTTGAAAACTAATATCAAAGCTACATTTGCATATTATTAATCATACAATCTGCTTAAAATGCATATCTCCCTCTCTCTGTCCCATATACATTTGTCCAACACAAAGAAAAGTTATGCTGTCATCAGGTGGAGTCAGCCACCGCAGAAGTAGAACCAGCAACATTACATGATGCTGCTCTTTGCACCTCTTTGTCTCACACTGTGCTAACAGTAACAGAAACTCTGCATATAACTGAAAACAATAGAGAGTGCAACTAGGGTCTCTGTCTGAGTTTTAAAAGCTGATGGTGTCATTGAGAGTTGAGTTTGACCCATGCAACAGTGTCAAATAATATATTTGTGTGAATTTAGAGTTATATTTTCACTTGTCATTAATTCTTCATGATGTAATAAACCCCACCACCTGTCTATTAAAGGTTAACTGTTCAGTTATCATATCCCAAACAGACATTGTTTTATCTTGTATCTGAAAAGACGTCAATGAGCACTGGTATGGCAATTATTAACAAAAGGTTTCTTAAATAAATTACAGTAATAATGACCTTCATATCAGTCTTACTGCAGTATTGATTACTAGAGATTTCTGCAGTTGGTTATGGAATAGTTGTAGAACTTCTTTAGAACTGTCATTAACGACTGCAGGGGAGACTAACAGGTGTTAGAAAAAAGAGCGAAAGGGGAAAATGAGGGTGATGGTGGGGGATAGTTAGTCTTTGACTGTTTTTTTGGGGGGTGGAGGCTGGGAGGTCACCCACCCATCCACCCTCTCCACCACCACCACTACCCCCTCCCCTCCTCCATCCTCCCTCCTGCCTTGGCTAGTCTCCATGTGCAGGGCTCAGGGCCTTGGGAATGAATGGCGCTCGGGCTCTGCTCCGTCTTTGAAGCCAGCCAGGAATGCGAGGCCTCTTTTTTTTTTCTTTTTTTTTCTTCTCCCCTCTCTCTCTGTTGTTCAGGCGGACGGCAGCACTAGCAGCTATCCGCAGCAGTGAAATATTCCCTCCGCTGCGCTCATTGTGCATCGGAGAGCCGGACGTCATCGGCTGGCCAATCAGTGGCTCCCGCCTCGGGTCTCGGTGGGGGGAGAAGGGACTCACTAGAAGTCTTCCATCTAATATCTAGCTCTCCTGGTTACTTGGTCTGGTGTCTCTTTAGAGGAAGAAAGATTCTGAATGAGAAACTAGGATGGAAATCATTCAGCAAATCGTTAGTTAAGCTGAAACTAAGGAAATGTATTTCTGTTTCAGATGGAAATCAGGAAGGTCAGCGACTTGGACTCAAAGTTTGGGTGAGTTTTTCTATTTTTCTTTTGCTAACAGTGCTCTCTTAAGTTGGTTATAAACTTTTCATTCAAACCAGTCTGCAAGTAGTTGATCTACGAGTAGTTCCCAGTCTGCCTTGTGATTGTTGATTCAGCCTTCCAACTTGTGTTCAGCTTTCCTGCTGTCATTGTTCAGTTCTCTTGTCTCTTGTTGTTGTGGTTTGCGTGTGAGGGTATTTGTCTGGGCCGGTCACCCTCTGCCTCACCCTCCCTCCCTCCCTCCTCTCTGTACATTTTGTCACTGCCTGTCCCCTCCATCACTTCCACTTGAGCGCTCCCCTGTTTGGGAGCCTCTCTCTGTTCGCAGAGGGAAGAGGAAGGCTGGAAACCACACACACACACACACAAGTAGAGACACACCACAGATCAGAAGGCCCTTCATAAACACATGGAATCCCCTTTTTATACTGTAGTTTGAAAGGCTCTTGGGAGGTGGGTTTTGTGTGTATGCAAAACGACCACCAAGGATCATCTTTGATTCAGGTTTTTTAGCTTGGCCATCAAACTTTATTATCCATTGGAATTGATTACAAAGGTGGTCAGTCTAAGTTACTAAGCAGTCATTTACCGCTGGAGTTTTATATTTGTTGGTTAGGATAACTTTTGGTTGGGGAAAAAAACAAAAGAAACTAAATCATCTGATTCAAAGTGTGAATAACATTTCTTGCACCTTAATCAGTGGTGAGGCCCAACTTTTATACAGCAGTATCAGAGTTGATTAACTGGTTGGCTTGTCTTTGTTTTATTGGCAACACTGACCTTTGTGTATGCATGACAGGTATGTAGCTTCAACTTGATGACAAAGTCATAGAAAGGCATGCAGGTCATGGGAGAGAGAAGCCTGCATTTACTCTGTCATTAGAGTCCACAGTAAAGCCAAAACCTATCATTAACTTGCAGGGGTTGGTTTTTGTGAAGATGATTTTTTGGATAGCTGATGATGACAGCAGGTTCCCATGTGTTAGAAAAATTGTAGGAATGTTTTCCCTAGAAGTTATTAAACCCTGTGTTCTTTTACAGTGAATAAGGAAACATATGCAAAAATGTACTAGAGGAGTTTGAAGAAACACCCCATAGACTGAAGTCAGGATGGAAGTTAATTGGTTTCTGGTTATCAAAAGATTTTATCCCAGTCAAAATAAACGGCCTGTAGAGTATGGGTGCTGCAGCAGATTCAGTTTGAAAAGCCCAAAGATTATTGATCAAGTGGTATTTGCAAGTATTTTTATTGGTAGATTTTTCTTTACTGTGTCTCAGTTGGAAATAAATTGGTTTACAGCAAAGAAGAATATACTCAGCGCAATCTGCAAAACACAACAGTTTCTATCACAGCATAATAGCCTGAAAAGCTTTCCTGATAAACTGATAATGGTCTCAGTCATAGTGCTTGTGTAGTTAGGAGAAAGTTTAATCCTGCCCAAATTGTTACATTATAGGCAATTGTTTGACAAGAAATAGGTAAAGCAAATGCTTCAATGTCCCAAGAATAATAAGGGGAAAAGGTAGATGAGTCTTTACGGGTCACAGTGCTGTAGAACGAGGCATTATACATCTGTCACATGACTAATCCTCTCCGGATTTCTGTAGTTCCATATGGAATTCCTGACATTTTTTCATGTGTCTGCTACAATGTCCACCGCCAACCTCAAGGCCCTTAATTAGAGGCCTTGTGGATGCAAAGCAGCAGATGGACGTCTTCAACAGGTGGTTAACTGTACTGATCTACAAAACCAAGCTGCACTAAACCGAATGAGTTGTAAAACTTAAAAATTATTTAAAACGTCTTGTAAACAAAATGCTGTTAGCATTGGCTTTAAAGTGTAAGAAGAGGTGATATCATTTTTGGTTAAATGTCAGCTAATGATTACCATTAAACCAGGCAGAAGAAGTTACTGCTGTATAGGGGAATATACTTTGATTCCCTCAACTTGCATTGCTATCAAGTTATTTTTTAGTCTAGAGCTGCAGCAATTAGGATAGTTGATTAATTGATTGACAGAAAATGAATCTGCAACTATTTTGGTAATCGATTTAATCGTTTAAGTAAATTTTACGCAAAAATGTAAAACATTCTCTGGTTTCAGCTTCTTGTATTTCTATTTGCTGCTTTTCGCTGTTATATATCATTGTAAAATGAAGGTTTTGGGACTGTTGGTCGGACAAAACAACAATTTGACGATGTCACCGAGGACTTTTCTGACATTTTACAGACCAAACCATTAATCAGTTAATCAAGAAAATAATCAGCAGATTAATTGAGAATGTCAAAATATGTTAGTTGCAGTCCTAATTTTGAATTAATGAAATAATTAATATTAATTAAAATTAATTAATAATCATGATATAAACTTTATACAACACCTTTTAAAACTAAGTACTTTACAAGGGATAAAGATTAAAACATAATGGGGTAAAATACATTTAATTAGAACAGATAAAGGATTTCCCCTCTCGGTGCTGCCATGTACCAGCACCTCTACTCTGTTGGGTCGGCATAAACTGTTTTCTACTGGAAAAAAGAAAAGTGAAAATTTTTTCAGTCAAGGGGTGTGTGTGATTTGTCTTTAGAGCTTATAACAGATGGAGCTAAATGTCTCTCACCAGAGGAATTTGACCTAGAAATACCACGCAAAGATTTTTTACTGGTGACTTACTGTTTTCTGGCATCTTAATAGTGTTTGAGCGGAAAGCACCCTGCAAAAATAGAATCTTTTTTCCACGCACATTGTCACAAACACATAGCTGGTGGAGAATTTTTTTATATGCATATGAATAGTGTCGATTGAAGTATGAACGTCTTTTTGTTTGGTGTCGGGATGTGTCATTAACCTAGTGGACGTGACAATCTGACACAAACGTGTGTTTGTGTTTAATTGTCATGTCGTTGCAAAGCAGTCAAAACAGTTATTTAATGGGATGTTTGTGAAGACTACACAAAACCATGTGAAATATTGAGTATTGGTCAGTCACTGTAAATGTTTTTTTTTTTTTTCAGTTGCTATTTGAACACACTTTTTCTCTAACCATTTCATTTCTCTTGAGCAGTCATTTGCCACAGATGTATGACTGGAGCATGAAGTCTTAAGTCAAGATTTCAGGCTGATAATCAGTCTGTGCTGTGTTTATGCTTTCTCCCCCAGGAGCTACTGAGCAGACCGTTTCAAGAGGCTTTGAATAAACAAAACGGAGACAGGAAAATGACCTAATTAGCAACAAGCGTGACGAACAACCTGGTCTTAATGTGTTGGTGGTAATTTTCCCTGTTTCACCCGCAAGGAAGACACATGCATCAGCGCACATACACGTACGTCAGATTTACAAACCCTGCCCTTCCCTTCCTGCCATCTGCCCCAGTCCTCCATGGATTCCTACAACTTCCACTTTGAGAGAATGAGCAACGTGGACCTGCATCCTCTGAGCCTGCCTGTCAGTCGGCTCTCCCCAGCCAAGTCCAACAGTAGCATCGCCGACCAATTTGCCCATCACCAACACGGTAAAGGAGATTCTGCCTACAGCTCTTTCTCTGGTGGGTCCACTGCCCCAGACTACCCCTCTCCCTTTCTCTCAGACGACCTACAGTCCAACTCCTTTAGCCACTATGCTGATCTTAAGTATGTAAAGTCCATTTACCACCCGACCCAGGTTCTGCATTCTGACTCAAAGACCATGGACCAGCTCTATCGCTCTGTGGAAGCTATCTCGCAGCAGTGTCACAACAATACCAGCACCAATGTAAACCACCACAACCACAATGGCAATGATGGTTTCCATACCAACAACAAAGCACTGTCTAAACAAGAGGTGCCGTTGGGGGCTTCGTTCCAAGGTACTTACCCTCCTGTCCGTCCCCCTCCAGTGCCAGCACGTCTGGATAGTTTCATAGCCACAAAAAACTTAGAGAACAGCAGGGTCCACCACCACAGTACTGAGTTTCAACCCCAGCAGCCACAGCCTCCTCAACAGCCCAGACCCCACAATCGACTCCATCCACAGCCCCATGGTTTGAATGCCCCAAGACCTGAGACAGCTAACCCAGATACAGGCAACTCAACCTTAAATTCTGACCCAGTGTACTCAGTTTGGAGGGGCTCTCAACAGCAACATCCACAGACCCAGCAGCCACCAAGCTACCACCCCCACCTCCAGCCTCATGACCAGACCAGAACATTGAACCCAGAATACCTTTTCATCACGGATAACAAAGCTGCCTCTGAGCAGCAGAAGTCAACAAATACCCTAAGCCGATCACCTCCCCGAGGCACAAGCCAGCCTGACCACCTGAAACCCAGACAGCCCTCAAGCAGTGGTGCATGTAATGGAAGCCATCACAACAAGACCAGTGGTAGCAGTGGCCATTTTGAGAGTCAGCGCAAAAGGGCATATTCAGCTCATGATTGGTTTGGTTCAGAGCCAACCCGACCTGCCAGCCCCTGGAATCCTAGTCAGAGTTTTATCAACAGCAGCATCCAGCATAAGGGTCAGTTCTACTTTGTCACAGGAGTGTGTAAACTCTCTGAATCTGGTATGAGGACACACACTCCATCAGTGTGTGGGTCTGAGGCTGGGAGTGAGAGCTCCACTGTGTTGGAGACATACCGGCTAAGAGAAAAAGAAAGATGCCACAGCACAATGGATAATTTGTTTAGACCTCTCCAAGAGAGTTCTCGCACTTCCAGTGGTATGATTCCAGATGAGAGAGAGGCTTTCACTTCTGTATCCCGAGGTAAGGACTTGTCCTCCAGGAGCCAGGATCAGGAGAATCGCAGACTATCCCTAATCTCGACGCAGTCCTTTCAAAGCTTTGACGCCTTAGAAGAAATTGACATGATGCAAAGTCGAGAGATTGGCCGACACACTGCCAATAACCCTATATTCTACTGTGGACCTGACGGAAACTGCCCACCACATTCAACCACACAAACGAAGGAGGTCAACTCACTGAGCAATGAACAGCCCAACCACCCCAATAGAGTGGAGCAGGCAAAGAGAGGGAAACGGCAGCCCTTGGGGGATGTAGCCAGCGAGAGGATAAACAAAGAAACTACCCCGCTTCTGTATCACCTCACTGGAGCCAGCAGGGCAGCATTACAGCCTAAAAAGGATGCTAGTGTCAATATAACAGACCGGGAAACAATCCTAAACAAAACAGGTCATGGAGACGTGGCTGTTGACAATAATGAGAGACCTCCAGAAGGTGACACCAGCAAGAACGATAGGGGGGATGCTCTCTCCGTTGCCTGCAACACCCTGGATGACTCATTTAAAAAGTACTACAAAGAGAAGCTAAAGGATGCCCAGTCTAAAGTCCTAAGGGAGACATCATTTAAAAGGAGGGACCTGCAGCTGTCATGGCCACACCGTATTAGGCAAAAACCTGAGCTGAGGCCTTCAGTGATTCACACTTTTTCCTCATCACAGGACTCTGAGACTTCCACAGACACACTCACTCCCTCTGTGACCTCTGAGGAGACAGAGAGGGGGAGCATAAAAGAAGATGTCAGGGAGAATCAGAAGGAGATGGACAAAGAGACTGAAAAGGAAAACGGTAGACCAGCAAATGTGGCCCAACCCCAGGTTGCACGCATCGGAGGCAGGAAGCGATTGACTCCGCAGCAGAAGAAGATGTGCTACTCTGAACCAGATAAACTCAACCAGCTTGGTGGTGCCCCCATCCACTCTGCTTGCCGCTCCTTTGGCAACGAAAGTGACAACCTGTTTGCTATTGAATGCGAGGGAGAGGAACGTGTGCAGCAAGGAGAGCGGGGGCTGGTTGCAGCACGGAGGAAGATGTTTGAGTCAAGAGGTCGAGCCCTTTCAGCCTCTAGTGCGTCAAAGACGAACTTAAAACATCTGCAACACAAGGCCCTGGTGGAGTACATGGAGCGTAAGACTGGCCAGAAAGTGGCTGAGCCACAGCAACCAACACCTCAGTTACCACATCCATCCAGACAGAGGCATTCTTTGGGGGAGAAACCATTTGACTGGGGTCCCAGGCCTTTATCAGCAAATCATGAAAGCAAAAACACAAAGAAGAAACTCCACAGGCCACACTCTGCAGGCCGCATCCTTGATTCTTCCACCAGCTCCATCAGGTGAAAAAGAGAAGCAGTGCTAGAGATTTATTTTTGGTATGGCTCAAATAACACATTTTAAGTATTCTGTTTTAATTTTCACCAAACAGGTATGCCCAGTTCTTCTCAGCTCAGTCTTGTTCAGGCCAATATGCCGGCCAGGCGAATCAACCCAGATGGAAGGAGGGCCACGTTCCATCTCAGGGGAGGTCTGCCTCAATGGAGAGTCTTTTGGACCAGCCAGAACCACACAGTTTCTTTAGGAATCGATCCACATCCACACCACATTCATTTGAGGTAAGTTTTTTTCAAATTGAGATACTTAAAATTATCACACATATCTGTGATAAGGTGTTGTCTGATGAGATTTCTATCACAAGTATATTAAATTAACTTTCCAGTCAGAAAAACTTCAGTCAAAGAAAACAAGATATTTATTAACTTATTTAATAAATAAATGTGTTGCGTTTTGGTTCTTCTTCTGATTCTGCAGGCACATGACTTTGAGCAGGATCCATTACCAGTTAATACTGTGGAAACCTGGAGGTATGTACCAGCACTGCAGACAAATTGGGACATTTTTATTGGTTTTAGGTCAGGAGAGTATTAGGTCAGTGATGTGTGCACTGCAGCAAAGACTATAAATCTCTGCTTGATCCATTGTGGCACTGGAAAGTCAACACCCACCTGCGCCAGAAAACCAACATTACTTTAAAAAGCTTTATGCATGAACTGTAAAAGAAGAATAATTGACTGAATCACTGGCTTATTTCTCAAAACTATATTTATATTTACTGATTTAGATTGTTGTTGCCAGTCTTGAAATAAAATTTCCCAGAGTCATTGTATGACATATTTGTTATTTGGATTTAATAGTTTTTGATTTAATGTTAAAGGCTAGGCCTTTCTTTCTAAAGTTATCATTGTTTGTATGAATTGTTTGTATGAATCGCTTATGTTACACATTTAAACACTGAATGTCAATGTCAGTCCCCAGAAGGATGCCACTGAGGACTTCTTAATAAAGCCAGCCCCTGAGGGCCAGCAGCGTGTCCGTGCGGTTGCACAGAGGGGGAAGTCCATGGAAGAGCTCGGGGCATCAAAGTTAACAAGACCGTCAGCCCTGAGTAAAAGTTCTGAGCAGCTGGATCAACTGTGGAGGTATTCGACTGGACCAGGAGGACCGGACAGAGACAAGAGGAGTGTTCCATTCTTTGCCGAATTCAGAGAAGTCCAGGGGCAGGACAGAGGGAGGAAGAAACAATATGTAACAGAGCAAGTGGGAAAAGAAGCAGAGATTACTGATCAGAAGAACACTCAGGGACAGACACAAAACCAAACCCAGAAAAAGTCTTTGTTGAGGCAGAACTCCGAAACAGGGGAGGATGCCACAGTAGGAACAAGTAACTCAAGTAGATCCACCTCCCCGAACTCCTGTTCCTCTTCTCGGGCCAGGGTCCTCTCTGGACCTCCTGGATCTCAAGGCCCAGTCACAGATGATGATGTCAGGTCCAGTAGACCGCCCAGTGAGACTTCATCTAACCCACCTTCCCCCAGAGGCCTAGAGAACAGTGAGAAGGAGATCGTACACACCTCTTCCACCCCCACCCAGAAAAAGCTTGTTTTTGAAAACAGGCCTAGCTCCAGGTAAGATTAGACTCCATATCAATGCAGCATTTTTTTCCTCAAATGATTTTACTAATTTAACATGCCACACCACTTTCTTCCACAACTTCCTGACATTCATATATACACATATAGGGTGGAGATCACCCATGGGCACCTAACTAGACTAAAACAAACTGTTAACAGGTGTTTGTGGTTCTGCCAGGTGCAATTCTTAACCATAATTTCTAACTTCCATTAGAGTCAGGACTTCTCCTTCTCTGACTGGATCAGAGAGAGAGCAGTCAGTGGATGAACCAAGCAATGACGCCCTGCCACCTGATGCAAACCATGAAGTGTCTCTGAGCTGCGGCGTCACCACAGATCCGTCGCTGTGGATTCTCCCTCCAGACGAAGAGATCAAAGAGGAAGTCCAGACTTCACCGCTGACAGACAGCGTTTTTGACGATGAGCCCACCATCTCGGCCCCTCCGACACAGACAAGTGAAACCTCTGTGTCTCCCTGCACCTCCGTCTCTGACACAGACATCAGTCAGCATGTAGAAGAGGAGAAAAACCCAGAAACGGAAGATGAGAACTCGGGCGAAAACGAGGAGATGGAGGAGAGGGGAACGCCAGAGGGAGAGACAGAGAGCCTGCAGAGGCCCGCGGAGAGACCTCAGTGGGAGGAGCTTGTAGAAGCAGTGGTCAAGGTCGACCAATCACTGGCCAGAGTGCTCTACCCACTGGCCAATCGTAAGACGGCACTGATGCTGATGGAGCAGCTGCTGTCAGAGGACACGCTGCTGATGGAGGAGCACTACAAGAAGAAACAGGAGCAGAAAGGAGCTGCAGAAAGGTAAATGTTAATGTCCTGGAACATAACACTTAGAGGTTCAACTCAGCTCTGGTAGTCATAAATAAACTCCCACTAGTTTCCACTAACCAAAAATGGACATTTTACTGCCTGATTTAGAGAAGACAGCACGATCCTGAGAAGACTTGGAGCTGAAATGATGAATATGACAGAAAATGAGTGAAATTGGCATAGAAATGGAAGAGATACTAGATAAATTTCCCAAATCCTTGACTTTCCATCCTTTCAGATGGCTACATTTATCTTGTGAATACACAGCTGTGCAGATAGAAAAAATAATCAGTTAAATAGCTCCTAGTTTAATGGTTCTCAATGTAACTTGATACTGGTTGAATGGCCAAAGAACTGAGCACAGCAGTGCTGTGTTATCATTTGTTGCATCACATGCACAGACACACCTGGCTATCTGCTTACTGCTGTACATGCACTCAGATTTCTGCTGGTGTAAGCACACTTCAGATGCACAGAGAGACTGTGCAGTTGCATTTCAGTGTTTTGTAATGTGTAAATAACAGTGGGGCCTTGCTCGGAGTAGACACTACATGTGGCACAGCTGCAACAGGAATTCAATTGGCGCACTTCTATGCTGTATTGTGATGACAGGAATCATCATGCAAGAAAGCGAGCTTGGCTTAAACACATGTTTCTTTTTCTAGTGCTGAAACAGTCGAAGGGGCTGAACCATCTCCTTGCCCTTCTGCTCCTGACAGCTTTAACCCTCAGAGTACAGACCTGCAGTGCAAAGCTGATGTCACTGAGAAGAAGGTAACAAAATAGTGGATTTTTTTTTTTTCAAAGTACCTCACAGCAAGTAATGTGTATATTTTAATCACTTTAGATGTGGAAGTGATCATTCACAGTCAAAACAGAAATAAAGCGTTATAAAGATGCCACACCAAAACAAAATTAGATCAATGTGTAGCCCAAAAAGTAGAACTTTACTGATATCAAGACAATATACGTATGATGTCTAAAACGGTCACAGCTTTGTTGCATGTAACATTAAAGATGAAAAGAAACCAGACAGGATAGCAGAACAAAATGCCTTTTGACTCCACACTTTGAACGGTGGTCTCATTCTGTTTTTCTTTTTAGAAAGAAACTGTGGTGATTTCATATTGATACCACCTCAATGCTATGTGGCCTCAAGTGGACTCATTTCAGACTGAGATAGTTGTGTCTCTCTTATCACAAACTGTACTGTCTGCCTCTTATCAGTGTCTCCCACTTGCCTAATGTTTGGCTTAGTGCATAGCCTCCCCCTCTTCCTGACTGCCTTCCACAACATTCACTCTTGATACAGTATATCTTTATACATGATCCTATGATAGCAAATGCGAAATGAACATTTTGATTGGTTCACCTGCAATCTATAATTATGTGGTCGCGTATCTGTTCTGTCGCATCATTGCCTATCGCCTCTCACACAGTACCTTCTCTGCTTGAATTAACAGCGTCTGTTAGTGTCATTTATCGAGGCGCGTCTGCGTTCACTGGAAGACACGCGTGGAGCCCTCCAGACAGAGATTCAGGAGAACGTGGCCCACGGAGAGGCCCTGGAGGTACTGGTCCGTGAGCGCTGTCTGCCCGTGGAGCTGGAGCGGTACAACCTGTTCATAGGAGACCTGGAGAGGGTGGTCAACCTGCTGCTGTGCCTCTCCGCTCGGCTGGCCAGGGTACAGAACGCCCTGAGCACCGTGGGCCAGCACACAGATGCTGAGGAGAAGGTGAGGAACCGAAACCTTTTGTTTGTTTTTCACCCCCTTCCTTTGGAGATCTGTAGGTTTCATAAATTAGGGTTTTGAGGTTCTGTCGCAAAGGTATTTTCCTTTCATCTTCCAGACAGTCTTTGTTTTTTATTCATTTCTGTAGGCTATGAAAAACACTGTGCAAAAACTTGAAGGTTGCCCTGGATGAGTAATTCATTGCAGATAAGAATTTATTTCTTTTTGTTTTTGTTTGTCAAAGTTGCATAATTGTCTGATGGTAATACACTTGCCTGCGGGGACTGTTTTGAAAACTCTCCTTGTTGGTCCGTTCAGTTACCCTCCAAAATACAGGATTTCTGCAGCTACAGAGATAAACCTTATTTTAATGCAAGAAATAACCAAACTCCCATAATCCTTTTCACAACATCCATTTTTTCCTTTTATTTGTCTCTGGCTTTTGAAAGCTGTGTTTTTTAGCAGCCAGTTCTCATTGTAATTATTCACATCAAACACCACACAAGTAATTATAACCACGGCGCCAAAACCTCAAACTATGAATCAAAATTGCATAAATCTAATGTAAATGCACCCTTGCATGCCCTTTGTTTCTGTGCCTCTTTCTTAGTAGAGAGCATTAATGTTGTCAATGAATCTAAGGCATATTCTGACTGATTTCTGTGGTTAAAGGTCAACTGAAGAAGTCAAATAAGATGTGATAAAAATCTACTGTAAGGCACCGTCATTGTGCCTCGTGTATTAACGATCCCGTTTACACTCCTGTCCTTTCCCCCTGGAGTTCTTAACAGATATGCACTAATACATGTGAGTAACAGCATACTGTCAGCAGTGCTCCTGGGGGAGTGTTATGTCATGTAACATTGCAGATCTCATGATTCACTCCAGCTCATTTAGAGCTTCAGGCAAAAGATGACCGTGAGTGTTAGAAGTGTGTGGCTGCTCCCATGCCCCCAGCAATACTCTCGTTCTGTTTGCTTTAGAACAGCAAACATGCCACTTGTGAAAAGTTGAAGGGCGACTTTAATGGAGTCAAGGTTTCTCACTGTGAGGAATTCAAAAAATGTTGTTGGGTTTATCTGGGTTTAATTGCCAATTTTTAGCTTACCTGTGTTTGAGCCAAATGGTTTATCAGACATTTGAAGATTATGTTGGACTTGCTGCAGTTTGACAGGACTGCACTTCTTGGTTTGATATATTGAGATATAATGACCTGAGTTTCAATCATGCGACAGCTGAGGTGGCTACATTAAAATATGTTTCCGATCAGTCATTTAGAATCCGAATCAGAATACGAAATACTTTATTGATCCCCGAGGGGAAACTCTTTGTTACAGCAGCTCACTATCACGTCAGTGCACACAAAAATAAAAGTACTAAGCAAAAAATATAATACACTATAATAAAGGTCAGATAAATTAAGTACCAAGTGGGTATAAGTATAACATTTAAGTATGAAGTACAAAGTGGGTTTACCAGTTGATGATAATAATACGGTATAAAGTAATAGTGCATGAACTGTCAAGTTACGTGTAGCTTATTACGATTATAATGAGACGGAGGATATTGCACAGCAGTACTAGAAGTATAAATAAATATCAAAAAATATAAACTGAAAACAGCGCATATTGCACGGTAGTATTAACACAGAATATTGCACAATTATGTCAAGTATTGCAGAGATGTTAATGATCAAATTATGATTTAGGTCTTTATTTCAAATATGATTTGATTTACTTCATTCATGAACTTGGTCTCAGATATTATCATGAGTGGTCACAGGATCTGACTTGAGCTCTGTGCTTTGCTTTGTTTTCCCTCTGAATATCCTGTTTCATCACGCTTCCCAGTATTTACAGCATCAATTTATGTTTGCATGGATGCATACGAATTCTAGATTTATCCCTGAAAGGGCTCCTTGTTAGTTTGTCCATCTGCGAAAGCCCAGTTGAACGTGCTGCATACTGAGGGCTTGTTAGGGCTTTTGTTTTCTTGCTGTTATCAGCAACACTGGTATTTACACTGACTCACCGAAACTCCACCCCGGTTTCGATGACATTTGTACCTACCCTGCCCTCTGTTGACATAAGGAAACACTGCACCTCCTGTCTTCTGGCTGTTTGAAATATGATCACACAACTTTCACAGCTCTCTGTCATGTCAAATGTCATATTCCCTTTCAATTAAGCCAAAATATATAACCCAAAATATTACACAAGCTTTTCCATGTGATTTAATTTTCAGATTTTCTCCATTAATTATCTGCATTATCTCAAATTCTGTGTTTGTACAAGTATATTTACAGTAAGATATTTACTTGTGCATTTCATATTAGGAACATGGGTCTAATGCTCTGCAAGGCATTAATTCACCACCAGAATAAGGTTAAGATTTCAGACCAAAACACATTTCTTTGTCCCCCAGCAATCTCATGTAAAATAGAAAGGAAATGTGACCTGTCTCTGTCTCTGCACTCAGCAATCTCTGGACAGTCGCCACCGTCTGCTGTGCAAACAGAGGGAGGACGCCAAAGATCTGAAGGATAACCTGGACCGGAGAGAGAACCTGGTCTCCACCTTCCTGTCGCGTCAGCTGTCCGCCGAGCAGCTGCAGGACTACCGGCGCTTCGTCCAGACCAAGGCCTCGCTGCTCATCCGGCAGAAGGACCTGGAGGAGAAGCAGAGGCTGGGAGAGGAGCAGCTGGAGGCCCTGTCAAACAGCCTGAATCTGTGAAGGCAACGAAAGCACTGGTTTCTCTTTTCTTTCTTGACTTGCTTGAAGGAGGGATTGCCTGTTATTTAAAAAAAGAAAAGGAAAAAAAAGAAAAAGACGTGTCGAGGGTTCTGGCTGTACTTTTTCTGGCTCTGTTTGCCACATAGACACACAAGGCATGGATTATAAGTGGTCCAGCTGGTATCTGTAACCCTTTGCACCCCGTCATGACTTTCTTTTGTCCTTTTTAAAAGAGTTTGGCAGGGCTACTGGGGAGAACCCATCACGCCATCTGCTCTCCTCTCATAACTATAGGCCGTACATGAAATGATCAACAAAGACTGAGACTGACGCTCCTTGCCGTTCTATCATCTACTGAGGGTGTCCAAAACGCTCACCCAATCTCCGCCCATTGTCGTTCTCGGTCTGCACAATCTGCGATGAAGACTTTCCACAATATGTTGTACATGTGTTCGTAGATGACTGAACTGTTTATCTGTGTGCCTTGATATCGGTGTTGCTGTGGTTTTCCATTAGAGCTGCTGGGTGGAAACCTTGCGTCCCCTGTTAGCAATTCAGCAACTGTGCTTCACTTTTTATTAAGATGGTAGTGCTACAGCCCCGTATCTGCACCTGTGGAAATCTATAATAAGCTTTAAGATTGTATTTTGACCAGTGAAAGAGAGTAGCCTGAGAGGTGGCGGTGTACTGTATCATGTCAGTAAAATGTAAAATAGATGTAGTAGATTTAATCATTTTATTTTTGTTCTTATTTTCAAATGTGTTTCAAATTAAGGCACTAAAAACCAAAAAGGGTGAATGAAAAAAAGCACTTTGTAATGATACATAAATGCACATTTCTTCACATCAGATTTGTTTTTAAAATAATCTTAAGTGAAAGCCTTACTCCATCCATTTAAACAATATTTCTGTTTTACTTCTTTGTTTTGTCATTCATTTTAGATAGGAATGTTGAAATAATGTTTTCAAAAGGTACACGAGCACACCCAGGAACATTAAGGATTGTGTACAAATACTTTTCCAGCTAATTTCACACTTAATGTTATTAAGTCTTGATGATTTCATGCTGGAACGGTTCCTTATACTGAGGTGCTAAACCTCTTTTAAAGCAGATTATAAGTAAGCAACAATTATTTCTCCCAATGTCCCTTTGTCGCAGAAGTGACACGTGATACTTGAAGTACTTTTCTTGGTTTGTTTTATTTTTTTAAAGAGGAAAGTCCACAATCTTCACTTCAGGTGTCTTAAACTAATTTTCTATTCTCTACCTCCCCTTTTAGACACATGTAGCCTTTGAGTTTATTTCAATCTGCACAGCTTTAGTTAAAAAGCTCCTCTTGATAGCCCTGAATCAAAACACACTCTTGAAACAAATTACTTTCCCCCTATATTTTCTCACATTTTAATAACTGCATCTGTGTTACTGCATTAATATTTGTGATTAATTTGTATAGTTTTATTCATTTCTTTTTACTGAATCTGCAACCAGACACATCGGAGAGTTGTTTAAAAGTGATATGAGCTGTTGCTCTACGTCAGAGTATGTGCATCGTGTCTGTGTGTGTGTATGCTTGAAACCACGAGTGTCTTAATTTTGTGCGTGTAGAGATCAGTGGTTGTACAGAAAGACAGAACTCCTCTCGGTGTTTGCCGTGCACGTTTTCAACAAAACGCCTATGAAGTCATAAAGTGATCAAAATGTTATCATCCCTCAGGAAATGATTCCTGAAAGATCTGATCCAGTTGTCTGGGTTGACTGTTGTGTGTGTACAGTATATGATATTTATGTAGTTAATGGCCACAAAGAGGCAGAGCATCAGCGAACAGCCTCCACACACACACACACACACACACACACACACACACACACACACAAAAATTGTATTCATTAACTCAAATTGTCAACAAAAAGTGGACACGTGAATAGCAGGTTTTTCTCAGAAACTGGTAATCCTTCCACGCTGAAAGATGTTTTCCCGGTTTTTTTTGCTAAACAGTTTCATCACCACCCCTAAAGCATTTCTCTCGGGATTTATTACTCTGGCCGTTTCAGTTTGCTAAACAAATGTATGTTGGTTTTGGCCTTTGTGCTGACGCAGGGCTGAAGGGTTAGAAAGAATCTCATGTAGTTCCCTGCAGCCTGCTGGAATTCCTAAAGTATGCGAAAGACCAACATTTTGGAGAAAGAAAGACTAGGGGGGGGGAGAGAGAGTGAGGACAATACTCCCACAAAGGAGCAGCACGTGGATAAATACTCATTTCAGTTCTTGCTATGTGTGCATACTAACAAACTTAACAAAACTTCCTGAGTCATTTCTTCTTTCTGTCAATGAAAGCAGTGTTTTGTGGCGGTCGCAGGAAAGGGGCCTGTTTTTGAAGTAGGATTATATATGTTTATTTGGGGATTTTGTTTCAAATACTGGTGTGACATTGATGTAAACTGTATTTGATTTAAAGCCAAGAAGAAAAGACCTATTTCAGCGAGTCCCAGCTGGTGGTTATGAAAGCAGAGACATTTCTAAATCCACTTTTTCTGCTATATTTCACACCTGTTTTCTGTTGGGTGTGTGAGTTGTTTGTTTTTTGTGCCTGCCTGGAGTTGGAAATTCCATGATGTTTGTAATATTGTGAATAAATTAAGCTCTCCCTCTCCTTCCGTTGTACCACATTTCTCCTTTTTTCTTTCGCAGTGAACTGAAGTCAAATGTATTTTTCGCCAAAATGAGATTAAATTTCACCAGGAGCAGTTACCTGATGCAGGCACACATATCCAACCTGCACAGCAACAAACAATTGGTACAGGAGCCATCACGTCAAGTGCAAGACACGACAGACAATACATAGAACCTGTTTTGAGCTACTATTGCAATACTCAAGCTGTGACGATAGGTAACATTGCCACATTATTTCTCGGAAACTTGTTAAATGCTTTTATCTACTGTCCTATTTTGGCTTTCCTCTACTAAAAGCCTGAAGTTTCCTGGATCTGTTGTTCCTCTCCGAGCTCGTCTCTGCCCTCTGCAGGCACAGCAACACTCAGTTACTGAAATGGGAGCAAGAACACTGGTGCGTCAGCTTCCTCACTCTACTTTATATTTTTTCCATTATTTCTGCTTTATTGGCTAGTCGCAGTAGAGAAGGACAGAAAAGGCGGTGGCGAGAGATAGGGGATGGCATGCAGCAAAGGGCCCAGGCCGGATTCGAACCCAGGCCACCGCAGTAAGGACTCAGCCTTACTAATGGTACGTGCTCTTATCCGGTGAGCTACCGGGGCGCCCCCTCACGTTACTCTTGATTTAGAAAACTCCCACCATCTGGGTAGTATTTTTTTTTTTCATTGGTTTTAAAGGAATAGATGGACATTTTGGAAAAATGCTTATTTGTTTTCTTACCAAGAGTCAGATGAGGAGATCTATTCCACTCTCATACTGTACAGAAAGTATGAGGGGACAGTCAGCAGCTGGTAAGCTTGGCTTAGCATAAAGACTGGAAATGGGGGGGGGGACAGCTTGTCAGCTCTCTCAGAAGTTAACGAAACCCACCTACCAGCACCTCTAAAGCTGACTAATTAAAATGCAGTATCTGCTTTGTTTTTGTATGTTGTTGTTTATGCTTTGCTGAGCTAAGCTAACCGGCTGCTGGCTCCAGCTTATTATCGAACGAACAGTTAAACTAAAACTATTTTCCCAGTACCACAACCGTATTTAGTATCAGGTAAATGGAAGTTTAAAGGAATAGTTTGGACTTTTTGGAAAGACGCCTTTTCTCTTTTTTGAGAGTGGCATCGATCTCGTCAACAAACTCTCCCCAAGAAAGCGAATAAGCATATTTCCCAAAATGTCTAACTATTCACTTGAGAAAAACATCCCATTTTGGGGCTCAAAACGGGGCTGAATAGAGGGCGATATATTTTCAGCAGTCTGTCTTCCTCCTCTCGTGTCTCTTTCATGCCTCTCTGCCCTCATTCGTTCACACTCACAGTGGAATGCCATCCAATAACAAATGCTTATTAAAAGGCATTAAAAAAAAAGGATTCTATGTTGTCAAGTGACAGAGGAAACCCCAGCAGGCCCGTGAGAGACACCAGACAGCACTCAGTGAACTTGACAAAGTAAAAAAAACAAACACTTTTTATCAGATTCCCACTAAAGGCAGCAGGGACAGAAAACACAACTCAGGGAATTCTTAACAAGTCAGATCTTTGTCAGACACTAATAATTGGGTTTAGTGTCATTACAAAGACAGCGTAAGTGATGGAGCATTTGGTGGTGTTCACTGCAGACAACAAACAGGAGGGAACAGGATGGCCTGAACACTGCAGCAGCAGTAGTTCTGCCACAGTGCTGGGTAATGAGGAGCTTCGCCGCTGATAATCACTGACTGCGTCCTTCTGTGTCCTTCGTTCTCAGCAGGCATGCAGGGAAACCAAACTTCCAGTTGGGAAGCAACATCCACACCATGAAGGGGCACAAAGCTGTGGTTTTGTTTTTTCGTTGCCGTGGTTTTTGCTCGATGCCACCGAATAACTGTGAAATCGACCATGACGTACAGTGTCTGCAGGTCAGGAGGCCTGTTGACAATGTCGGTGACTAAGCGATTACTCTGCCAGGTGCTCAGACGAGTGGCTTCAAATGCTCAAGTTTCAACCTGAACTCTGAACTCTCTCTCTGCCCGCAGGAATGTCAGCACACCTTCGGTCTCCTCCTCTAACCTCTGGCAGTCATTACACAGCTCAGTTATGAAGACTAACAAAGCCTTGTGCTCGAGCCAAAACCCAGACAGTAAAGCAGCACTGGTTTTAAAATCACCATGATTTATCGCCTCTTCGCTACAGATGTTTCTGTTGGCGCTCTGCTCTAATTAAACTAACTTAAGGCCTGTTCATAACTATCGGACACACACTGAGGTAATAGTTTACAATGGAAATGCGTTCCAGACTCTCCTCATTATATTTCTCCACTGCCTCCAATTTTATGACTAGTAGGACATCATCAGAGGAAATCATAAAAGTAATATTTAAGACTGAAATGTGTGTAAACCCACGCTCATGTTGTGTTGTTATTTTTTACATATACAGAGGTGACAGATTTACACTGGATTGTGTCATATAGGAGGATCAAAATCAAATCCTACTCAACATCAGCAGATGTTAATAAACGTCATAGATCTCGTCTTACCCTTGCGAAGCAAAGCCAACTGCCCCACCGGTGCCAGGTCCAGACTGAATGCACAGACGTGAGAGTGGTATCGGTCTTTTCATCTAACTCTCGGCAAGAAAGCGAATGAGCCACTTTTAAAAAAAATGTCAAACTATTCCTTTAAACCTCCATGTATCTGATACTACAGTACATATTACTGTGGTACTGAGAAAAGTGTTTGGTTTACATTCATTGTCAGTGCTGGTTAGCAGAGGCTCTAAGTAACTACTTCTCAAGAAATTTGGCCATACTGGACCTTAACATGAGAAGTGATCTTTTGTGGACTTTTACTCCAATGAATTACAGAGGGAGATATTTTACATTTATGTCGACCACATTCATCTGACGGCTGTAGTTTAGCACAGCAAAGCATGAGATTAACTCTAGAAGTGTGTGGCGTTTTAAAGTTTAAACTAGCAGTATATGGCGTTAATACATCAACACTCGTAAACTGACCAATTTTAAAACAAGTATCTCTACTTTTAGCACCTGGGTTTACCACTCACACTTCCATATTCTCATTTGAACAAACACATTATAGCACAAACAGTTCATAACGTAATTTAACCTTATCGTTTTGCTGCTTCATTTACCTAAAAGGATGCGAGTGCTCGTTCCACCACTCTGGGTCCTGTTCCCGACCTTGTGGTGGCCTTTCTCCTCGGCAGCAGCAGAAAAGAACATTTTGCTTAATAAAGCCCCGCGGCTCAGAAATGAAACATCGTCTTGACGTAAGACAATGGATGCTGCTGGGGAGGTGACATCAGGAGACACGAAAGAAACAGAGGGAGACGACTGGAGGCGGGGACAAGACGAACAGCCGGAGAACGAGGCCGACCACAGCACGCATAGCATTTCTAAACACTGCTTCTTCCTTACCCAGGATTTGTTTTATCTCCCCCAACAAGTTGCAACTAAGTGTGTCATCTTGAAACATTCAAAACCTTACTTTCCCTTGTCGACACCCAATTGATAACACACCAAATTAAATAAATTAACCGGGAGAGACAGCAGCTCTTCGCCTTCTCCTGTTTCTTGTCTTCATGTAGCTGCTCCGGCTGCCGGGGCCGGGGATGCCATTAACACACACTTTCAGCCACACACATGCACACACACGCACTCATTCCTAGTCAGCTGCTCATCTGGCTGATTCACAGCTGTCTCAACAGGCCAAAAGATGGATCAGAGCCACATTTCAGAGATTTTTTTGCACCTACAGGGATTTTAATGATTTATGGAGCACCTGCCCACTCCTTTATGAATGACACACCCCTTTCTGCCTCTTAGAGTGAAATATAGGCTATTGTAATTCAGTGAAGTCCGGCGTTTGATTTCTTCCAGAGAATTTCAGTGAGATGTTTGCTTCTGCTAAAGGCTTCACAGTGTTTAATAATTAATCTGTTACAAAGTGAAGCGATGAAGAGGTAAGTCCTCTAAATCCTCCTCGGAGGCACAAACATTTCTCAGATCTTTTGTTTTATTTATTCATTTTTTTATATGATGTTTGATTTAACCATAAGTTGGCACGTCCTCAATTTTTTGTATGGGCATGTTTGCCTCTGGAAATCAAGAGGATGACCACTGCACTTCTTACTCAGAAGTGAAACCACAAAGGAAAACAAGTCCAGTCTTGATCACTCTGCTAAATCCCTGACAGAATGTCTTCGTCAAAGACTGATTTCCTGTTCGTATGGATTCATTTTGATCAAACGTAGATTGAGAGAGGACATTTCTGAAGAGAACAGACATTTAAAAATAGAGTTATGGAAGCGGGCAAACATTGTGAAAATAAGTCTGATTTCTTCTTTATGTTATCGAGTGCAGTTCATTCAAAATCACAATAAATGGGAATATATGACAAAACTTTACAGGCAGCAGAAGCTCACTGACATAAATGAAATAAGTAACCTCATTTGTCTTCGCAGCTACCTTACTGGTTTCCAGTGCTAAATGCAGCTAAATAAACGGCACATTCATAACAATCAGTCATTAAACATACATGGAAATTCTCCACAAAATAAAGATTATTTCCATAATATTGTTAAGCTCAGTTTTCATTTCTGCGTTTGAGCCTCTCCTGAACGTGAACTGCAGAAAGCCAAGCTGAAGAGATGATGCCATCAGGATAAGGCGACTCACAGGACCTTCTCGAATGTTTTATCTTATTTAAACCTGTAATTGCCACCTTGAGATAGAACTCATACAGGTACCACCTCAAACTAAAACTCTTTGTCTCTGACCCAGAATCAATCAACCAGCTCCAGAAGGTGTCCCCTGATGCCATCATCAATTTAAATCTTGATCAAGCATCCCATTGACCACATGACCAAACTCTGCATATATATATATATATATCTGATAAGACTTTCATCTTTTATGTCATCTGCAAAATAAGAAAATATAAATAAAACATAAAAAACAAGAAAGGTGTCACTGTTTGTTTTTTTTCCAGTGTGTGACATTGTTGAAGAAGGACCTGTAAGTCAGAGGAACGCCAGTCAAACTCTCTGATGTTGGCACACTATTCCTCATGAAAATAAGACAAGAAAGAGTTCTGAGTTTACAATAAAACATCTGACACGACTCTGTGTCTGTAGCCGCCGCTGCCGCCTTCTCGTTCCTCTCTGGGGTCATCGCTCAGGGAGTATAAGCCTGGCCTCTGCTTCTGCTTCTTCTTGTTGCCCGTCACGTGGGGCTGGAAGAGACGGCTTATTGAATGCAGGCCCTTGGAGACATCCGGGAGCACGTCCAGCTCTTCTGTCTCATGCGGGGCCCTGTTCTGAGCCCGCTGGGCTTTGGATTTGCCAAGCATCTCCCTCACCGTCCCAGAAATGCCTTTGTGCAGATAGTGGTGGGCCTTCTTCCCACTGTTGTCCCTGATGCTTGGATCGGCCCCGTACTCCCCCACCAGCATGGCCATGATGTACTCCTGGTCGTGCAAGGCGGCGATGTGCAAAGGAGTGTACCCGCCATGTGTTTTTGCATTAATGTCAATGTCAACTCCTCCTTGCTTGGATAGGTCGATAATCTTCACAAGCATGCCGCTGTTACCACATTTGGCTGCCCAGTGCAGAGCGGTGAACCCTGACATGAAGTCCCTCTTCTCGGCCAGCTGGTTGTCTCTCAGCAGCAAGCCATAAACTTGGCTCCAGTGGCCGGCGGCACACTTGACCAGCCATTCATGCTCTGACTGCTCCAGGGGAAACAAGGAGGGGGCCCTTGTCTCTTTGGGCTCCTCTGAGGCCTTGGTGCTCTTCACTGACCTCCTCAGCTGGGGTGAGCCGATGGTGCCGCCCGTCTCCACTGAAGCGGGCCTCCTCTTGTTCCTGAAGGCGTCTAGCTTTGGGCTTTCAGGGGGGTCATCTGGGTGCACTTTCAGTTTGCGGATCTCAACCCTGGTGAGGCTGGGTGGCACTCTCAGAGGTAAGGCATATGGTTTGCTCTGGATGCTGGTGGGCTCATTTGGCGCAGCCCTTCTTGAGCTATTATCTCGACTTGCGTCCTTCCTTTGGATCTCAAAATTCAGCATCCTTTTAACTCTAACATCCGTAAATTGGCTCCTTTGCATTGCCAGCTGTATAGGAGAAAGTAATTCTGTAGGATTGTCACTACTTTCAGCACATGCCAGGTCTTGATCGGGCTCGGAAACCGCTGAGCTCTCGCCTCCTGCATCAGCAGAGCTCTCGGTTTGCACACTCCGCGCAGGTGGGCGCTGCTGCTCACCTGTACGTGGGATCTCTTTCTTTTCAGCCTTGTGCACACGGCTCTCCGCGGCCTGGGCACGGTCCAGCAAATGCTGATACATTTTCTTGACTACAACGTACCGGACACCGTCGACTTCTCTGACGGAGGCGACGTTGTTGACATAAGTCTTGAAAAGCTCCCTGTTCCGCTCTTTCTCTGCGGGATCTTCGCCGTCTAATGAAGCTTTGAACTTACCCACCAAGTCGGATTTCTTCACTTTCCCCCCCTCCGCGATCAGCAAAAAGAGGACGGATTCTTGCGTCAAAGCCATCATGTGAACCGTAGGCTGTACGCGGATTAAAGTTATAACGCCTAATGCCGACAGCCGCGCTGAGTCCTGTTACACCTTTGTTCTGCAGTAGCCTTCACCTGGCCGCTCACGTCTCTCCTCCCTACCTGGTGCAGTCTCTTTCCGGGGAAAGTGCAGACGTGGATACAATTTGAATAATATATGCAGATGTTTTCCTACAGGCAAAGTGGCTGCCAGTTCAAAAAAGACTTTCCAACTGAAGACTAATAATGCATCAAGTTGTTTCGAGTTTATTTTTCTGTCAGTATAAAAGTAAAGACTTTGATATATATATATATATATATATATGTATATATATTTTAAATAAATAGAATTAAACAAGAAAGTATGTTTTAACAGCATTACTCCTACTATTACTCTCTTTCAAATTAACCAAGCCCATGTAAATGAGAAATGATTTGTAATTAAAAAAACATTGCATTGATTTATATAATTCCCATACTTTAGGTCATTACGCTCACATAAAGAGTTATGGCCTTAACTTAACATAACATAATAATAATAACTATAATACTACTACAACTTCTACCACCACTACTACTAATGATTAAAACAAATACACAATAATAGTAGGCCTATTTGCTCTCTCCTGTGACATGTACACACACACACACACACACAAATAAGAAAGATATCGTTTATATCAAAATGTCCTGCTCAGACAAAGTGCATGTGTTTACACATATGTAAAGTTGATACGTGTTTAATGTAAACTGAGCAGCATGCAGCTCCTAAAAGTACAAGTTCCCAGGGCACAGAGGTCACATGCAAGTACAAACATTACAATACATACAATACAGATCCACTGGTTTTGTAATTGGAGCAACAATATCAGATGGCACGCTCTGATTGGCTGAGTGACATTCTAGTAAAATCAATCAGTGACCTCATTAATTCATATAAATACCAATGCCCTATGTTGAAAGCCACACACCCTACACTGAATTGATGATCAGGTATTTTACTGTCTCCACTGTTGACACACATCACACATATTTCGGCTCACCCGCCGTCGCTCTGCGCTGCTGTTCGCTCCTGTCCTGGCTTGCAATGTGTGCTGCGTGACATTCCTGGACTGGATGGGAGTTCCTGAAAAAGTGGCCATATTGTAACCAAAACGTACTATCTGTCCCGCCCAAAGATGTAACCTGAACGTCAAGATAGTTCAAATCTTACTTACTAGCGTGTATATAAACGTTGAACGTGACACCGCCCGGAAACGCCTCGAGGCGACTTTAAACTGCTCCGAAATTCAAAATATATCAACCTGCATTTGCCAAGCACCCTTGATAACTAATGAAAGCAGAAGGCGTTTCAAAAATATCGTAAGTATTCATTAAATGTATGACTTCCGCATTAGTGCGCATGCGCAATACAGGAGTATGTACCGAACCAATATTAGCTCAATATTAGTTTTCCGACTTACTTTTCTACTCTCCCGTGCTACACAGCTTAGCTAAAGCAAGCATGGCCCTTTGCGCTCCCATAGATTCCCTGTCAAAGTCGAAACAGGAGAGCAGAAACGAGTTAGCCTGACTGAGCGAGAACAGAGGCG
The DNA here is from genome assembly GCA_011952105.1 of Coreoperca whiteheadi. Classification (NCBI taxonomy): domain Eukaryota; kingdom Metazoa; phylum Chordata; class Actinopteri; order Centrarchiformes; family Sinipercidae; genus Coreoperca; species Coreoperca whiteheadi. Next base: position 4,789,229 of record CM022491.1, on the reverse strand, counting down.
AAGCAGCAGTGAATCCTCTTGTCGCCTGGCTGGTCGCCTCCCTGCCCAGTTACTAACGGTTAGCCCTTCGCCGTCTCGTGTCCCTCTCTTCCTGTCGCTGTCAGCTCGGCTCTCTAGTTCGGCAGGCTAGTACGGAGAGACGAGGGCTGCTCCCTTTCGCCTCTGCTCAGTCTGCCCAGCACACCATACATTCCGCACCATGGCTGCCACGGACGTTGACGTGTTTTCGGTAAGTAAAAGCCAAGGCGTTCCTTGCTTCCCCCCTCTCTCCCCGCTTTTGCTGAAAACATTGTGCCGCCACGAGAACACTTGGCTGTGATTAGAAACGTTAAAAGTGTGTGCGGTAGCTTAGCTGCTGTGCGTGGGTATGAAGCTAAGCCTCCCCCGCTTTTGAAGCCTGTGATGTGGGCTCTGCCGAGATGGTGGAAGTGATTTCTGCGATGGTGACTGGATTTCTTTCATTTAAGACAAATTGGGGGGACGCTGCCGTTGTTTATTATTTCAGTGTCGTGTCGGTGCTTTTGCGTTTGTTGTCGTAATTGCGTTTCTGCCCCTGTGGGCGTTGCTGAAGAAATGGGTGTAAGCTTACCGTTCAACTGTTTACTGTTGACGTTATTAGAAGTGGCTGTAAACACAAAACATTTAGGAACGACAACGTTACTTTCTCACATCACTGTTATACAACAAGCTAGCTAGCAGACAAAAATACTATAAAGTAGGATACCGTTGCTATGAACTCACTGTTGTGCATCAAAGACACACTCGAGGTCTCACTAGTATTACTTGCAGTAATGTTGTGAAAACTGCAATACTGTGATTCACTGTCATCTAGATAGTTACAGTGTGATGAGCCTCAGTCCTAACAATGTGTTGACATGTGGCTTCATTTTAACTTCCTGTTCAGGGGTGCACAATTAAACTTGAGGTTCACTTTCTTGACTCATAACGTGATATTTAGACGTACGTTTTACCAGCCAGAAGCTAAACCAGCTCTGGCTCTCTATACAGTTCATCGCAGTACTAGGTTGGGCATACTATCACGATGAGAGTGGAATGTATCCTGCGTTGTTTTTCACAGTGGCAAGCCCTGTTGTCAGTCAGGTGTGACCCTGCAGGTAGGTACAGTATGGTGATGCAATACAGTCCAAAGAAAATACCAATAACATACAGTAAGATAGTTAGCTATGTATGGCAGAAATTCTCATACCGTCACGCAACAAAGCATGTGTGTTACGGGAAAAACAATATTATAGTGACCAGGCAAATGCAAACGAGGCGAGTTTTAAAAAGGGTGATTAACTTTTTTGGCAGATGCTTGAAGAGATCCTTGTGGTGGTGCATTGGACAGTAAGCAACACTGAGTTGCAGGGATAAAGAGATTAAGAACACACTCCGGGCCACTCCTACCGCTTACTGGTGCAACACATGTCTGCGAAGAAAGGAAAGGATGCAAAAAGAGGGTGCATAGGGTATTGCACATTTGGCATTTTCTTAAATTAGTGAGGTGTCCAAGAAGATTTTGCCGAATTGCGATTTGTAAAATGTGTCTTTTGGGATACAAACTGAGAGAACTAATTTTTAATGATTTTTCACTGCTGATTGCAGTGAAACAGGCTAGTGGAACAACAGCGTTAGCAGCACAGTTGCCTGACTGTCTGACTTCCTGAACTAAGTGAGACCATATTGAACAAACGGACATGCTTGCCTGGCAGTTTATGTAAAGGGCACGCTGTTAATTATGTGCAACTATTGATAGGGATGTGTGGTTAGTTGTATTGTTGGCCCACGTCAATCCCATGTTGCTTTGGGTTAACTTTCTAGGCCAGAGCCACATGAGGTGATCAATGGAGCCAACAACCCATCTATTGTTTTCACTCACTGACTGCATAAGAGTGGGTAGCATGTATGAAAGGATGCAGTTCATTTAAATGGTTATGTAATGAAATGCCCTGTAACATATTTAGCATGTACAGTGTTTACTGACCCTGAAGAGTATTGTCTCTCCCGTGAGGCCTGCATGCAGAAAATGAAATTAGCTTCATAAAGTGCTTAAAGGCAAGAGACAAGGAATGAGGAATTGTGGGGCAAGTCGCTTGCACTTTTAAAAACTGCAGCTCTGCGCGTTTGTGCAGAGGGCGATGTTAGCTTGTGAATACATTATCTACATATCTGCTCTAGTTACAGATTTTATTCTGTAAATTTAAGTCTACATTGGTTCATTTTATGCACATTCTTTGACTTAAAACAGCTTTCTTCAAACCTTAGCCGGTGCCTTTTCTGTGTTGTTCAGCTGTATGTTGCTACGATCCAATTGCAGGTTCAGTATACTGACTGTTGTGTGTCATCTTGGATGCTGGCTGTATACAGAACATATAGGCCAGATCTGACTAGAGGCGAGAGTGTCAAATCCAATGTTGCCGATGAATCATGACAGCCGAGCTGCAGCCTCTGTGGTGATGAGTCAATATCCATCTATAGAATATGTCAGAAATTCTCAAAGACCAGTTCCGAGCCCAAATTGTGATGCTCTAAGATTTAAATAGCTTTCCATATAATGTTGGCAAAAGCTGAATGAAGATTTTGAGGCAGTAATGTTTGCTATGATGTTCTTTCTGTTTGAATGAAGGAAGGAACATAAAATGTAGTCCACGCCACACCGAACAGCTGTGGACAGGATGGCTTGGAAGTTCGAGACTGTTCCATAACCTCACAAGTTTGATCTTTGTAGACGTGTTCTTCAGTGTAAACACTATAAAGGCTGCATAGAGTGACATTGTTTCGATTCTGAACCATTCAACTTGCACGAGGCATTGTGAATGCTCAAATCAAGTCGATCTTCATTCATTCACCTAAAACCGAGTTGGCTGAGGCAGCTCTAGCAGGGGGGACAACACAAAACCGAAAGTAAAATAAAGCAGCAGTCAATAATCTTGTTAGTTTGTACTTTACCTGCAAAGTCAGTCAGGTGTGATGTCTGTAAATGTTGATGTGAAAGCCAGAAAATGAGAAACATTTATTATCTTACTGTTTTCTCAAGCCAAAACTACGTGTCCACTATGCAAGAAATCTCTCCTGTTACTTTCTCTGATTAATCACATGCCTGCATGCAAAAGGGCCCAACATAATAAGTTTAATTCCCTGAGTTATACATGTCAGATTTCAGTTAGTTTCCATTGTTCTCAGATACCTCATAGTAACCCACATACAATTTTTTTAAAATTACTTACTGCTTAGAGATCTCCACTGGGATCCACATTTTTAAAGTGTACAGTCTGTGATTAAATCAAGTTCACCTCCTTGATGTTGACTTTACGAAGAGCATTCAATAACATGTTGGCTATAACTAGTCTAGATCTTGAAACAAGAATGCTTTTTATCTTACTTAGAGAGAGCGTTAAGCTCATCAGATCCAGACAAGTTTATCCTCTAATCCATAAAAGGAAAAACACAAAGATTTTGGTTTGTGGCTACTAACATAACTGACAGACCAGGCTTTTTCTTCATCAGTTTAGTGATAGTAAGGAAACTGTATTTTTGAAAAGCCCAGTAAAGGTGCGTGAGCTGTACATCTGTCTCGTAAAATGGTTCCATTTAGCTTTGTGCTTGTGGATTCCTGATGGCACACACATGTCAACCGTCAACATTTTTATCATTACAACATCACTGCTAGCACAAGTAGCAGCAGGAGAACAGCTAAAGCAGTACACAAGTGCAAAATCTGTAGGTGTGGTTAGAGCTGACAATATTGCATAAACATCTTATCCAAGAATATGTCTTGTTAGATGACAGAATGAGATGTAAAATCCTTTGTGCTTTAATTAATAATGAATTCACAAAAAAACCCTTTCACATCTCAAAAGTACGATGTACCAGTACATGATTACTATTTAAAGGACATCAGGGACTTTCATAAATCGTCTGTCATTGGACAGGAAGCTCTAGCCACCACCCTTCTCATCTAAAGAGGACTGACTGAGTGTGAGATTGTCTTTTGAGGTTATCATGTGGTCTCTTCTTCACAGATGCTAAGTTGAATTAGGCCCAAAGTGTCTCCAGATATACGCTCTCAGCACTAAATACAACGCATGTCGCTTGCATCAAGTACACCTCAACAGCTACACTTAGACTTTCTGTCAACTAACCACAACAGGCTAATGAGATGACTCATCCTTCGAAAAACCAACTGAGTATTTGTCATTGAAGTCATTTTTAGTCATAAGCGAGATGTCAGTAGTTTCATATGTTGTTTTCAAAAGGTAGATTTTCATATTTTGGACAGAGGCATGGTCACCATGTCAGCTTAGCTTGAGTTCTTAGACCTGTATAAGACGTTTGCGTACTTAAGATTGTCAAAGTGCAAATTCTACTGTCAAGTTAGGTCTAGGATACAAAGGCAAGTCAGTGCCATTAGTGTCCAGTATTACATAGTGTGTGTCCAGTTCAAATGTTAAAGAAAGTAAAGTCAGGACAAAAGAAAATATCTCAAACAGCCCATCACAATATAATAATAGTAGTAGTAATAATAATACAACACAAATCAGCAATTACAACAAGTGGGCACTAGGCAATAAAATAATTTCAGTAAAACTGTGAAACATTTAGATTAATATCAAGAAAAAAGGACAAAATAAAATACAAAAATTACACATAAATTCCCAAACTGTATATATAAAAATATACAGTACATACATGCATGCACGGAGACATACACGTTTGAGCCCTACTCTCAAGTCCGAGCCATGCCCCTTAAGAGTTTGACACAAAGAAATCACAACTATACATGTCATAGTAGCATGCTAAAGTATCTATTATAAATTCTTAAGAATCCTGTCTCAGTAAGTATAGAGTATAAGTCTTAAAAACAGTGAATATAAATACATAAAGGAAGTGGAAAATGCCCAGTGAAGTGATCAAAGGAAAATATCTATACCTAGCATCTGGTGGTGGTTGATCTGGCCTCCTTTTTAAAATTGAATGTGAAAACACGACAAGGGAAAGTGAAAACCAGTTCTACACAAAGTGCACGGCAAGTTATTGTAAATATTTGAAGCCTCTTCAAAGGCCTTCCCTCTCTGTGTATTTCCCCACACACAAGCATCAGTGTGCAGCAGTGTGTGCCTCAGTCTGTCAGGTTGCCGCTGTCTGTCAGGTGAAGGCTCACTGAGGCAAACACAAGTCAGGTGGGAACGGAGGCCAGAAGGCGTGAGGTGAGGGGATAGAAAGAGAGCAGGAGGAAGGGAGGGGGAGGGGGGGCGCAGCAGGAGAGAATGACAGGTCGTATCAGCACTGTTCACTGAAAATGTTTCTGTCGAGTGATGGGTGCTTAAAACAGATGGTGGTTTTGCCCTCAGTTTATGTCCGGTTGGATCTCAGTCTGCGTTACATATTTGTTTAACCTTTTGGAAAGTTTGGGTCACAGCTGATGTCTTCCTTGCCTGCTGCCAGGGTATTCACTCATTTTTGTGAGATTTGAAATGCTTCTGTTGCATTGATTTGCAGTTTAGAGACTGGACTGGTGCTGAAACAATTAGTTTAGAGATACTGCTTGAGTTGAATGGGACAGGTGCATGCTGGTGTTCTGAAAACACCAGTTTGCAGCTTGCCTGCTTATCAACACAGTCAGCACTTGGCACACATGTTTCTAGATTCAGTGTGACTTAAACTTCCCACGGAAGTTTATCATTATCTCATCAGTATCATTATCTCCGATGTTCAACGCGAATAAACATTCATATATCCGCCATGGAATCATAGAAAAGAGTCACTCCTTATAACTCCAGAGCTGTTCCGAGAATCATTACATTTTTCTTCAGTATTAGAGTAAACTAGTAATAGTTGCTGGTAGATAATTTGGAATTTCTTTAATGGTGCCTATTTGCCCAAATGTAAACAATTATAGGCTTAAAAAAAAGGGGCTCAAGTTGTAGCCCACAGCGTAACTCACTGAGTCCATTGCAATATTATAGTTCATGGATTTGTGGTGTAGTTGTCTTGATTTTGGCTGAGGGGTAGCCCACATTGCCAGACTTTGAAAACCCCTCATTTATATTAATGTTTAAGTCATTGGTTAAGCAAAAAATGTGTGCATTTGCTCAGGGAAATTGCAATTTGTATTTTTCATTATTTCCAGCCATTCTATCGACTATACAATTGATCATTTTGTAAGAAACATAATGGAAAGATGAATCTATACTCAAAATAATCATTAAATCTAGCCCTTAACTGAATAGTTGTTTAGAGGGTGGGACTATATGTGCACTGTGTAGTTTAGAACAACATGCTGTGACCGCATTGTTTTAAAAACAACTGGTTTGGTGTTTCATATTAGGTTATAGTGTTTGCGCTGTATACCTGGATATGTGCTTGACCAGAGAACGTGAAGTATGTAGCACCAGTGATTTGCATTTGTGAGAAATATTTTCAGCTGCTTTATTAGAGGCCGCGGATATTTTTCACAGCAGATACTTTGACTTGTCATACTAGGAAAAGCACAGGTACAGTATACAAATAACGTTGGCGTTTCAAGTTCTATTCAAGCGTCTCAGTAAGTCGTGACAGTGAGCCAGCATGCACAGTCAGAAAAATGCTCACACAAAAAAGTGGTTCAAATCAGCCAGCTATAAACGCACAGTATTGTGAACTAGCTTGTATGGGTTTGTGCCTCGTTTCACTTTGAGCCACCTGGGGCCCCTGTGTGCAGCCATTTCCTGTTGGCCTGGTGAAACGGTGCCACTCCGAGACAGTTCACAAGAAGCTTTTCATTCCTGTCATACTTTACGCTGTTCTTCTCTTCTCTTCTCTGAACTAGCTTGGATGGGTGCACCACTGCCCCAGAGTTTCCCTAATAGCTCTATTGCTGCTGGTTGTACATCCTTAGCCGATAGGTGTTTTTACGCTGTTGTCATTAAGTGTTTGAGGAACTAGGACGATCAGGTTTATTATTAGCTTTGTGATGCGTTGTTCATGTATTCCAGTTTGTTTAGAGCAGTGGTTCATGAGCTGGAAAAGTGTTTTTTTTTTATTATTATATTGAACTATGTAAACTATTCAGGCAAAGTAAAAACAAGAAACTGACCAAAAATGGAAATGTATTCACTTGACAATAGAGATTAGCTGTAGCTCTCATGTACTGTATTTTCAAGAATACATGACCTACACACTTCTAGAAAATCTAGTCAGGGGTTTGTTTTCCTGCTACTTTATACTACTGCACTACTTCAGTGCCAAATATTGTACTTTTTACTTCACCAGGTTTTTTGACAACTAAATTTTGTAGTTATTTAGAAAATTCAGATTCAGTTTTTATACTAAACATATCCACTTCTATAACATGATGCATTGATGAGAGCACCAAATCTGCTTCTTATCAAACCATCGACTTCTGTAACTGAGTCTGGAAAGTCTTATTTTCCTTTAAAAAAAAGTGGAAAAATCTTCTTGTGCAGCCAGAATATTTCCACCTGTTTTTCAATGCAAATCAATTTGTTTCAAGTAATTTCTAAAATCAAGTTTTATTTTTCATAATTCATGCATAAATTCTAATGCAGCGATTGGCCTTATTAATTCTTGTTTTCAAGCTGCAGGCACTCATTTCTAGAACATTTCTAAACCAAAATAATCTTATTGCACTGACAGATTTTTTTCACTTGTCTTAAGACAACATTTTTTAAGGGCTCTGTTGTGTACACTTATATTTAATAATAAAACACCATCAAGGAAGCTATTTTTCAGCATGATGAGCACTTTTACTTTTTTACTCCAGTAATGGAGTCCAGTAAACACTCACACATTCAGTCAGTTAAGTCACAGCTTTGGGCGTTTGTGTCCACGTCTGCAGTTCTATTCTGTCTGATTCTTAAAGATAACGCTGTTGGTCAGGTCTGTGTGCTCTTCTGGAAGCCCTCAGTCACAGAGCCATCTGCCTCTTATGATTCACACACTCGCATGCTAAAATGATGTGCTACTGACAGCTTGGTCTGGTTCAGTGTAGGAGGTCAACCTAGAATTATCTCATGAGTCAGGATTTTTGTTATTCTTCTGAATTTGAGAGTTTCACCATTGTGGTTTTGTAAGTTTGGAGCCATTTCCACATACAGAAGGTTTACAAAGTCAAAGAACTCCTTAAGAGTGACTGTGACACAAGCTTGCCTCTCAACTTATGTCATGCTTCCCTGAAGGCCCAGATATGTATTGAATAGGCTCAGTGAGTTTCCAGAAGTAGGGCTGTGACCTGAAGTGTACATTTCCAGACTTGCGGCGTAAGTCAAAACAATCCCCCACTCGCACAAAAAATGTTGTCACGGTGCCCTTGAGGCAAGACGCCTAATCACCAACTGTGTGCAGTTGTGTGCATGGATGTGAAACAGGGTGTTGATGGAACATGAGCATGCAGGCCTTTATTTATCCTTCCCTGGATAAATAAAGGCTTATATAAATTGTTAACCGCTCTTATTTTAAGCACAACTCGGGAATCCAGAGAGTCATTGCACCGGTTTCCTTCCAGGCCCGATACCAGTGGTCACACCCCAACCCTCCAGCAATCTATCCGAATAGCACCACAAGTGTCATTCAACAAACTGAATACCACAGGGAAGCACTAATGTTGTTTGACAAGCTCTGCGTTTACAGCGACTAACAAACAAAAAATGGCCTCTTTCTTTTCCCTGTAACCCTGCTACTGAGTACACGAACATTACATTGATTTGGCTAATACCTTTGTTCAGAGTGACTCACAATAAGTGCATTCACAGTCAAATGGAACTAGAGCTAGATGTCCTCAAATATTGGAAGTGCAACCCTCCCAAATAAACGCCTAAAAGCGTGTTAGAGAGCTACATTGCGCAGCACTGAAACCCATGACGTTCTTTAGGCCTATCCCTCATTTAAGCATCTTGGTGAATGTTGTCTGTCATGCACACAACCTCACTTAAAGGATAGGTTCCCAATTTTTCAAGTCTGTCTTCAAACAGTTGCCCATTTGAACATCGCAACAGATGTTGTTGGCTGTAATCATTGCTCCTGTTCATACTGGCCATCCCATCCTTCCAGTGTAAGGAATGGGAGATAATATCCACAGTCCTTGGTCTGTGTAAAAATACATTCCACAGTTAATATGATACTTTAACAGTCTGAGTTTGTCAAATGAAGTCGATATCTTCCAAAGTTTCAGTATGTTCAGTATGATGTTTCCCTGGATAGTGTTTCCTTGCTGAGCTGTGGGGAGGGATAGTAACAGAACAAGCGATTTTTGTACTAGAAAGACTGCTGGAGCCTCATATTAACTTAACAGATACTTTTGTAATGTATTTTTGCAATGTAGACTTTGTCCCCCATCACTCACTTTAAAACTGCTTTGGAAACCTCTCTTTAGGGCCAGTGAACAGGAGGAACAATTACAGCAAGAAAAACCTGTTGCAGTGTACATATGGACTATAGTTTTAGGTCAGACTTGAAACCTTTACTTTGAATATATGGTTTCCTTTATATCTATGAACATATATTAGGTACAAGGTAATTTATTTATATTTATACAACTCAAGGTTGTACAACGAAGTTAAGTTAGTAGGCCTTCATGCTACACACATACTATATACTGTATATATACACAGTTATTTACATATATAGCCTATATACACCCAGGAAATAATTCAGGGCATTTTTTGAATTTGCCTCTGGGGAATGCAAGACAGCCGCAACAAGATATTGAAGATAATATGGTTATATATATATTATAAATACATCGACACATGAGGTGAGGTGAACTCCCCTCATCCCGCCAGAGTCTGACACTCCTTCAGCTCGGAACGCGGTCTGCCCGTGGAGTGCTTGATCCGGGATGTTGGTGGAGCAGGTCCCTGCAAATATTTGGGCACAACAGTCTCAGATTTCCCGTTGCTTTCCGGTTTAACAGCAGTTCAAAATGTGAATTTAAAGTTTTTGGCTGTGTATATGCTGGCGCCTGACTTTGTGTGAATCACATTTCCTCAGCTTGGCTGGACGTTTCACAAACAACATCACATTTAGAAACACTTAAATCATATTTACAGCCTGTATTGATTTGTTTTTCCACTGAGCACAGGTGTTAATGTAATGTAATAAAGTCTGCTGCAGCTCAGCTCTCTATTGCCTAGCTCAGCTCACGTCAGATTACTCCATTGGTGTTACCTGACACATTAAGTCCTATTTCACACGCACATACACACAATCCATTATTGTGCATTTCAGTCAGGTTTATAACTCATCTACTGTGTATGCAGAGCCTGCCTCCGCCTCTCAGTTCAGTACAGTTGGGTTGCGTTCAGTTGAGAGCTCTGCTCTCAGGCTGCTCTGTGTTCGGTGACATCAGCCTTTAAGTATGCAGTCCTTCGTGGCTGAGCCAGACAAGCTCGGGTGGCCCCATTCATCTCAGGGAGCTGTCTGTTCCCCTCCTCTACAGCTCTAACATGCTCTTCTCACTGACTGTCTCTCCTTCAGATTAGATGGGTTAGATAAGGGAGATCAAAGGTGAAAACACTTATACAAGCCAATATTTGTGGTCTGTCTGTCTTTTCTTTGTTGTACAGCGGTAATCTTTTGTGCTTTTAGGATGCTCTCTCCTAAATAGCGATTGAGTACAGAGAGGTTGTGCACAGTCTCCACAATGTTATACTGTAGCAGAGGTGATTGGAGACCATTTCTGGTTTTGCTTACAGGTTTGGGTAGTGCAGCTTGTTGCATTCAGTTGGATTGTACTGGAAAACATAATGCTATAGGGGTTAGATTAAGATAAATGGGTTTTATATCATGTATTCAAATTGCTTGTGCTATGTGGCTGTGGTGACCCATCAGTACCGAAGTAACACAAAGTAGTAGTGGTGAAATGTTTTTGTTGTTGACTAGAGTAAGTGACTTTTATTCCATACTCTGAATGAGTTAATTGCTCTGGTTGCTTCTTATAAAGGGCATATTTTCTCTGTATGGAAATATCTTTAGTTCCTCATGCTTATGAAGGATTATTCTTTAAAGTCATCCTCACTGCAGGCTCTGATTACTCATAATGTAAGGCGTCTGCAGAATGTACGGAGGGTCTTTGATGTTCATTTGCATAGGAACGAGAAGGCTTCAGCTTCCATGCCAACAGGCTCTTCTTAACTCGGACTAATGCTTTCCGCATGTGTGTTTTCCTCCCATTCAACCAGGCTTTGAATGTTTTGTTTTGTGTCCCTCAGAATGAAGAGAAGCGTAGCCTGAGTTTGGGCGGACATGTTGGATTTGACAGCCTCCCTGACCAACTGGTCAGTAAATCGGTCACACAGGGATTTTGTTTTAACATTCTCTGTGTAGGTGAGTACCAAACGACAGCGTGTGTGCAGTGTGCGTGACGGACTGTGTTAAATATTGCATACAATTAGCAACTCCCAGAAATGCCATGCCGTTAACTACTGAACATTTCTCTACAGTCCTTTCCCCTCAATATTTACTTGATTTGTTTAACTGCAACAAAACCGTGGCATCCTGTTATTTCTCCTGACATAAAGGAAATGTGCAGGCCTCCCACTTGTGTTGCTCGAATAAAAATTCATGTTTGAAAGCTGATGAATTACTCCCCTGGTGACTGAGTAGTTTAACTGTCTTGTCTCTGTTTCTCTCTACACTTCCTGCCATATACAGGGGAGACTGGTATCGGCAAGTCAACGTTAATGAACACGCTCTTCAACACCATGTTTGAGAACGAAGAGGCGAGCCATTATCAGAATGGCGTGTATCTGCGGCCGCGAACATACGACCTGCAAGAAAGTAACGTCCATCTCAAACTGACGATTGTCGACACAGTTGGCTTCGGGGATCAGATCAACAAAGAGGATAGGTGAGGATGGTGAAATGTAATCGACGATGTGATTAGATGGTTGACACTGATGTGCAAGTCAAAAGGGCTTTTGGCTAAAACTGGACTCAATTTGGTTGAGAAGCAGTGATGTTGATAGGTTTTCAATGTAGTGAGTCCACGGGTCCTTTTGAGTGGGTTCCCAATAAAATTTGTGTTAAACTTGAATTTGATGTTATAATTATGGTTATTCATGTAGGTTGAAAATGTAACTGAAAATTAGACAAATAAAATCCCAAATCTGTAAATATGCTGCAGACACACAGCAGTTGACAGAAAGAGGAGGTCATATTATACAGAGAAATATTAGGTTTTTCTGGGTGAATAAATGTTAAAAAAGGAAGCTAACGGGCAACGAGAATGGTGAGCTCTCAAGTTTCATTCAGTAACCAGTGTTGGGCAAGTTACTTCCAAAATGTAATAGTATGTAGATATAGAAGAAGAAAAAATGAAGTTCTGCAAAACTCATTTGTATTCATTTTACTGGACTTAATCTAATTTTTGCTTTTTTTTGGTGAAATATTGAAAAGTTCTACCTATTTCAGCTTTGAACGTTTATTTAAATGTTCACTGTATGTAAGTAATGTAAACTCAAGTTAAGTACAAGTACCTCAAAGTTGTACTTAGGTAGAGTACTTTAGTTGTACCTTGTTACATTTACACAACACAGAATCATCAAATAGTTTGTTTGTTTTTAAACAATGGATGTATGTAACACTTTGCAACCAAATTGAACCAAAGTTTAAGCTATAGTCTTAGATGTTTCTCGACCTATACAGTTGATGGTTTGAATCAGGCCATAGAAGAATTTAGAGGACACTGTGTATAAAAATAACCATGGTAAATCACACCAACAGCGTAATTTACTGCATCAGGACTGATAAACAGTACTCATTGTACGAGTCAAATTCTGTTCATCTAGTACTTGGCGTGAAAAGCATGTTTCAGTGTGTTTTCTATTTGACTCATGACAGTTGAACGACAGCGTTCCCCATGAATCCTTATCCAAACCCTCCTTTTTGTTTGCAAGATGAAAACTCCGTAGTTTTGCCCAAATTAGGTCAGTGTTGCCTAGGGATACAAATGAGAGAAACAGACACAAACTAATATCGGTCCAAGTTTCTGCACATTTTAGTTTTCTCTATAGGATGGAAATGAGATGAGGTGGGACAGCAATAAGGACATTTTTAGCATCCAGCTGTGGAATGAAGTGTTCTTGTTGTGAGCTAGCCATCAAGCAGCACTCTCACGCCCTTTGATAGCAGCTTTGTCTGTAGGCCGTATAAACCAACATGCTGAAGGACTGACCCTGCAGCGGACTGTAAAGGCACACCGAGAGAGCCTGAAAAGGTCAGGGTTGGTGCATTCCACTGAGAAGATTGAAGATAGATGTGAAGGGAGAGGACAGTTGACTGTAAACATGGTTCTGGCTGAGGATATAATCACCCCCCCACCCCCCTTATGTCTCAATCTGAGCTCCAAAATAGAATATGGGAAGGCTTGCTGTTGAGAGTTTGACAAGATTACAAGTGTAGTCTGCTGTTAATTTAAGTAATTAGCAGGGATGTATGTGAAATATGGTGATGGTAACAGGAGGACATGACATGACTGGATTCAAGCCAGTAAGTTAGGTTTAACATGATGAACTCTGTATTTTCCTACTGTACCAGTTAGGAACACACAAAACTGGCTATCAAATTTGAAGATCTGTCTCCTTTATACCCCTGAAACTGTGCAATTTGGACTTGTTTCTTGTAGGTGCCTCAGTGTATGTTCTCACTTCTAATAGACCTGATCACGTGGGTCGCACTTCAGCCACTTTGAAGCATTGGGGGTTCTTGTGACTGATCTAAGAGGTGTTTCAGATGGTTTGACATTGCTCAATTTTACAATTGTGTAAAAGCACATTTGCCTGTCAATCTTGCACATCTGAGCTGGAGGAGATTTCAACACAGAGGAGACATCACGTGTAGTTCCCAAATATAGCAACATAACATTTGTTTGGGAACCACAGAAATGTCTGTTAAGATATTTTAGAGGTATAAATTGGAGGCAATGCTGGTGGACTTGTGGAAGGCAAACAAATGTATTGAACATCTCAAACACAAATTATGAAAACAGCAGCGATATGTAGTCTGAAAATGCCAAGAAGTGTCATGAGAGCCAAAGTATGATTATGAGACTTGTATCTATGGTGGTATGTCCCACTCTTAGGCGGTCCTATAGGGCAAACAACACTCCACCACTACCTCAAATCAACCACAGAAAACCACCTTAAGAAACACCAAATCCTCTCCTCTGGTTCTGACACAGGAGCTTTTAAGCACTTCATTCCCAGGCCAATTTCACCTCCTTGAGCAATCAGATGTAGCACACCTGGGCAGAGCTAGAGAAGACAGAAAAGGAAAAAGGACAAACAACACAGGGAAACACGCTCAACTGTAACAGTGGTGACTAATAAACCACAGCCTCACTTGAAAGAGACTTGCATTTCAGGCCGCTATAATGTAGTTTATTAAATATGTGGCTGACTTCTAATGGTCTCGTTCCCATCTCTCCAAATGAACTGAACTAAATAAGTTAAAGCTGCAGACAAATAAACCGCTCCAAACAAGCTTGCTGTGAATGTCGCATAAATTATCTTCAAACTGTCTCATGGCCTAACATTATCAGGCTGGTGACCATTTTGGGGGTTGAAAGACATCAAAAACTAAATTAGACAAAAATCTCTGGTCTCGTTTGTTGAGCTACACATGCGAAACACTTGAGTAAATACTAAAAAACGTGTGTGTTTTCTTATGGTGCATTCCTGATTTCTTTGATTTAGTGGTGACACAGTAGGCTACAAGGGCCATCACAGCACTGTGAGAGAGGACAGGACCTTTTGCAGCCTCAGTGACCTGTTTCAACCAGACTTCCATAAGCTGAGCACAAATTTCATGCAGCACTAAGCTGTGCAGCTCTAAGCTGAGATCTTGGCATAGAATCCGATCACACAGTTACTGAAAACATAACTGTCTCAGTTTATTTCCCCAGTGACAAGTCCATATTTTCTTTTATAATCATTATTAATAAATGAATAAGATAACATATATTTATGCTTTTACCCACAGACATAAAGTCTTACAGTTTCTCTTTGGCTGTCTCCACAGTTACAAGCCCATCGTTGACTACATCGACACTCAGTTTGAAAACTATCTCCAGGAAGAGCTTAAGATCAAGCGCTCGCTGTTTAACTACCACGACACCAGGATCCACATCTGCCTTTATTTCATTGCCCCGACAGGACACTCCCTCAAGTCCCTGGACCTCGTCACAATGAAAAAACTGGATAGCAAGGTACACACAAACACACATCCATATATATATTCTGTGGTTTTCTCCTTTGGCAAAAAGCCCACTCGCACACAGTCCTCTCCCATTGTCTGTAAATAACTATCAGTGTTGCTGAAATCTGACCTCCCTTTCACTGTGACCGGTGTGCATTTCACTGAGACGTGGAGATCCCTGATCTTTTTTTCAAAGCACATGTTCACAAAGCCCAGCAGAGAAGGAACGACCGAGAAAGAGGCAGTTAAAATGCACAAGTGAACAAGTGTGTATTCAGCTCTGTTTGGCTTGTTTGACCTAAGGTTTAGAACGATTATACTGACGTCTCGGATGTCTACTAACACTGGGAAAGCGGCATGCACGTAGATGACAAAATGACATTAATGTCTTTTTGTTAAAGTCTGCGCATTTGCTTGTATGATTTGTGTAGATGCTTTTTTACATTCTCTCACCTTAAGGTTCACTGCAGACAATTTGTTGTTTTGAATGCTACTACTGATAGCAGTGCTGTAGGAATGACAAGGTGGCAGCTTTGGGCCTGCTTGTGTCTGGTGATGCAACGGTAATGAGTCCAGAACAAAGCAGATGGTCAGCTTGTGACCAAAACCTGCAGGCTTATCTCTGCCAACTATCAACGCACGGCTGCACATCTCTGTCAAATGTCTCCAGATACTATTCAAAACAATAATGGGATACGTCAGCCAACTTACTCTCAAGGGACAGTTTGCAGTTTCATGAGGAGTTCAGAAAAAAGTTATTTTGTCATTGTAAGTTATTACAATGGATCTTACCCAGGTTTTGTAGGTCTTGATGATGTTTAAATTCACTAAACATAAATGTTAATTTATTATTTCACTTCATCGAAAAAAAGTTAGTTTTAAAGTGTTATAATTGTTTAATACATTGTAATAATTAATTCCAATTTAACCCCAACTATTTAAGAAAGCTAAGTTTCGCTGAGGACCAAATGTAAGGCCAATGTCATGAGCAATGTATTTTCTGTGTTTTGTATTATTTCTACGAGGAAACCAGAATACTGTTCTAAGCTCGGAGGAAACCCGCACAAACAACAGCGACGACTTCAAATAGAAAGGGCCAAGATCCAAATTCAGCACTTTTCATGCTGTGAGGTGACAGCGCTGACAGTTGAGCCTCTGTGCTGTCTTTACCAGCCAACAGAGTGATCAAAACCTGGCACCCTATGTTTGCCAACTGTCCCCTGATACCATCCAAACCCCCACAGCATACACAGCCAACTCTCTGTACCCTCTGCTTTGAAGCAAGACATGGTGGCTTACCTGAGCTAAATTAATTTTCTTTATCCCAGTAAATGAACCACAGCAAAGCAGTTAACATGAGCTAAATGTGTTAAGTATCATATATCAGCTTACCTGCTTTACTCTCCCCTAATATAAAGCAAAGCAGCTTACCTCATCTAAATCTCCCCATCCAGTCATTTGAACCAAACTCACTCTCTTGTGAACGTCCAATAAGGCTGTATGGTACATTTTGGTTGCTCTCAGGCATTTTTCAGTTGCACAGTTCCAGAAAGTGTTGAAAGTGTAAAATAAGAGCAATGTTGGCGCTTTTATTCAGAAATGATTTACAGCATTGTGAGTGAAACAGCGGACTCAGTTTTAGAGTGGGTGGCCACGATGAACACCACCCTGACCTCCGTGCCTCTGTCTCCGCAATCTTTCCACTATGTGAAATATGACCACTGTTTTGTCTGAAAGCAAGCCAGTGTTGAGCGACCGCAATGTGGATGTGACACTGTTTTGCTTTACAGGCTCGATTGGGCTTGTTTACGCAGTGGTCTCTTTCTAGATAGAATAAATGTGTTGCAGGCGATATTTGCACCAGCTACTCACCAGATATTATCAGCCTTTGCACATTGTGCAGTTTTATTTCTATGATTTCTGATCTCTAGACAGTTACAGGTTAGGGTTGGGCGATCTGACGGCATATATTGTGCGGAACAGGTTATGTAGCAAATCAGGGCTGGATTCTTGCGTGATCTCGCGAATATAGCTGCCTTGCAAGGTAACGTGATTTGGTCAGCAGGACCGCTTACCACGTTGTCACGTGAAGTGAGAGCGACAGTAATGCACCTCTAAGCTGGTTTACCAACTGCTGCAGAAGAAGAAAGTGACAAGAAAACATGGAGGATGAGAGTGAAATTGAAAACACAGAGCAGGAGGAGTTGTTTTGTGTGTATGGAAGTTCCGGATAAAAGAAGAAAATAATCAAATGTGATATTTTAAACCATTTCTTAATTGAATTTACAAAGCAAAATACTGTGATTTATACAGTTACCGTGATGTAAAAAGTACCTGCTTTGCTTCTACAAGCCTAGACAAGAGCCCGACCAAGTCACTGGTAAATTAAGGCTTCAACTAATGATTATTTTCAATGTTGATAAGGGATACACCTAATGGGAAATTCTGGGCCGATACTGATGTTTAAAATAACAATTTGGCTGATATCCGATGAGAAAAACGATGTTTTTTGGTTTTTGTTTTATTTTATTTCTGTTGTTGTTTATAATCTTAAAAAGAATAACCGTTTTAAAGTCATTCAGCCCTTCATTACACCGAATGAATAAATAAATGATTGAATAAATTCAATCATACAAATTCATGAAACAACCTTTTAATACAACCTTCTTTTACACGAAAAATAGCCGCTTCAAAAGCCTTTTTAGCCTGCTATAAAACAAATACAAATAACAACACAAAATTTAGCCAGTGCAAAATTGATGTGATGCAACAGATAAACGTCGCCCACTGCCGCTATATTGGTGCATCCCTATTATTGATTTAAAAACTTATAAAATACCAAATAGTCACCTTTCAGAAGCTGGAACTGCTGGTTGTTTGACATTTGATGATTAATTCCAGTTAATTGACCTAATATTTCAGCACTAAATTAAATGATACAAGTGATGATTCAAGTGCAAACACTGTTCTGGTTACCATGAATCTATGGTGAGGCAAGGGGAACATTACTTTGTATGAATTCTAACTTTTATCTGGAAACCAAAGATAAACGAACGGAGGTGTCCTGTCTGCCAGATAGCCCTGTCACAGGAAAAACCAGGGAAGCAGACCAGAAACAACATTTCCCTCAGTCTGTAGAGTTAGCTGTCAAGGCTAGACAATGGTGTTTTTCTTGTAAATGTGGTACGAATCACCCCTCCCTACAGAGGATGGTTGAAAGCCCACCAGAGTGAGTTTGGTTTGTGGTGGATGAAGGCAGGAAGAGAGATAAGAGTGAGAAGGAGTTGTCCTTTGTTTCAAAAGAACATGTTTTTCTTGAATAGGAGGAAATCATTACCAGTTAATTATCTAATATTAGGATGTAGTGGATTCAGTTTGTGGAGGTCATTTGACAAACAAAGATTGATCTTTACCACTAACCTTTAAAATGTCTCATAATTTGCACTAAAATCGTCAAATGTACATGTTTTTTTTTAATAATGATTTCTAATTACTCTCAGACTTGTGTGATAAAGCAATTTCAGATTATTGTTTTTGGTTCGATTTTTTTTCCCCTGTTTGCACCAGATCAGAGGTTTTCAACTGTGAGTTGAGGGAGAATCGAGAAGTTAGTTATTGTAGTTTGGCCCGTTGATTTGGCCCGCTCATCCACACGGTTCAGCAGTTGGAGTGGCTTTTAAAATCCTTAGCAGAGTCATAACTCTCCAATCTGAACACACAGACATGATACATTTTTTTAGATTCAGTCTGACTCACACTTTTAGACAATATCGTTGTCTCCGATGGCCAATGCGAATAAACATCCAGAAATCATTAATAAAAAGACACTCCTTTCAGAACTTGCCTGAGAAGCATCACTTTTTTAAGCTTTCTTCGGTATCAAAGTAATTCAGCAGTAGTTGTCAGTACAACCATGGTTATATTGCAAACAGGAACTCCAAATAGCTAATTTGGCATACTTTTTAATGGTGCCAATTTGCCAAAATGTAAACAAATATAGGCTAACAAAAGGGTTGTAGCCCACAGCTAACTAATGGACTCCATGGCAACATTATACTTCTTGTTTACATCCCCAAAGCTCCAAAATTATGGGAACTTTAGTTCCAAAACTTAGAGCAAGCAGCCGATTAGCCCCCAAATCGAAGTAAGACGAAGAACAATAATAGAATCCATTAATATTGACTTTTTTTTCATGTTTCACTATAAATATTTTTTTGACATTACTAAGGCTTAGAATGTATCGACAAGGTTTTCTATCCCTTGAACACTGACACGCTCCTCTATCTCTTCATGTACAGATATTTCCCCCATGTAAGATTTAAAACAAAGTGCCAGAAATATCAGTCTATGGGAATTATTTTTTTTCAGTGGTTACCTTACATGTCAACTGCTTTGATGTGGTTACAGCTACCCATGTGGCACGCTGAGAACTATTTGGGGATGCTCTTTGGCCAGCTGGGAAAACCCGTTTGTGGGAAGTGAACAAATATCTTAAACCCCTCCCTCCTCACTGACCATGACAAGACACTCCATCAGCTTCAGTGGCCACTCAAGGCTGTTGTCAGCACCGTAAAGCAATTAGTGAACTTGGTTTGTTAAATAGGGTTAAAACACGACACTGGCTGCCCTGCTGCAAACTAATGATCCAATAAAGTATAATGAGCTTGTAATTTGACTCTTAACAAGCTCTGGCTCTTGCTCTGAGGCACTATGGAATTGATGAGTGAATCTGTGGGGACCCTCCTCGTCCTCCCGGTTAGTGATTTGGATAATGCAGCCGTACAGAGGAATGCAGAAAAACTGTGTGTTCATTTCTGCACATCTGCTGCTGATTGGAGATGGAGCCTAGTTTGTTTTCATAATCACTGTTTGTTTTATGTATCTGTCGGGGTTCTGACTGAGCTTATTTACTGTACAGTTTCGCTGCATATGGTCTTGTATGCTTCCTCAGCCATATTTAGCAATGTAATTAGTTTGGTTTATGTTTTTAATTAGGTCCTCAGTATGTTTAATTTAGCTTTATTCACAGTGTTTGTTTATGACCCGCTGACAAAGGAAAGTTAATTGCTCTAATCTGTAATTCACTGAAAACATTGGGTTCGTTCTCTGTGCATCTTCTCTCATCACATTGAGCTCGACAGGTACATTTTGTCCTGTCATGAAGATGCATGTCAGACCAGACTAAGCCAAACCATTACATAAAAAATGCCATGTGTACGCTTTAAGACAAAGCAGCCTTCAATACAGGAATGCATATAGATATTTTGGCAGACTCAAGCACAAAAACAAGGACATTTAATGCTCTACACATTTCATAAAATTTTTTCTCATCTTTTCCTCAGGTCAACATAATTCCCATCATTGCCAAAGCGGACACAATCTCAAAGAGTGAGCTCCACAAGTTCAAAATAAAGATTATGAGTGAGCTGGTGAGCAACGGTGTCCAGATATATCAGTTCCCAACAGATGATGAAGCCGTCAGTGAGATCAACGCCTCCATGAACGTAAGTCATGTTGTGACACTTCAGTAATCACACTCCAAACATTTAGTATGTACAAACAGTGTTTTACACAAAATTGTATGAACACTGGCTATGTTTGATTGCACCAATTCCCCATTCCTCAATTCTTTCCATAATTAAAAGAATTTATGAATTTGATGGCAGCACATGCTTTCTTAAAACTGGCTTTTTACATTTTCCATTGTCAAAATAAAGCAGTTATTTAGAAATACCGAAAAGAGCATGCATATAGTAATATAATTG
>CM022491.1:4604715-4768254 GCA_011952105.1 Coreoperca whiteheadi | reverse complement strand
AGGCAGCAAGCAGAAATACAGTACATTTTCTCCACAATATTTATCCTTTTTTTTTAGGTCGGATTTTATAATGGGGATGATATATAATCCACTGTGCTCAAACACACACCCACACATGTACAAATGCACAAACAGTAAATTCTGTCATGTACTTGTACAGTATCCCCATCTATTCATAGTTTGTTAAATCAGTGCCCACACTCACCAGCTTGTTCCTCTGAGCTGCAACCAGCCAGCTGGATTCAACTCACCACCTAATTTTTGAGGTTGCGTATCTGGCATGTTTTCCCCATGATGCCTCACTGTCGATCCTAACGAGGCGTAGTAGCTCTGAGAGCAATAAGAAAGTGTGTGTGTGTTTAATCACTTCAACAAAATAGGCCTCTCAGCCCCAACAGTGCCACATGTTAAACTTGAAACAGAGCTCTGGTGCAGCTCATATGTCAACATGGTTACACTTCTCTTTGGTGTGGTCTGGTTGTGAAAGATAAGAGAGACGGCAGCCGCAGTGAAACACGTTTTATTTTAACGCTCAATTTTCATTTGTCCTTCTTGTTGTGTTATTTGTACATGACAACATGTTTGGCTCTCGTGAAATGGTCGTTGTGCTGTAAAGTAACTAGGAAGAACGTGTAACTCAGAAGAAAGAGGGAGCTGGGGCTCGGCCCCTGGTAATGGCTCCAGTTAGACTTGTGACCTCTTGACCGTTTTAACGCTCTAACCTCTTTTCCTGTGCAGGCCCATCTGCCGTTTGCTGTGGTTGGGAGCGTGGAAGAGGTCAAAGTGGGGAACAAGACAGTGAGGGCCAGACAGTACCCCTGGGGTGTTGTGCAAGGTGAGAACCATTCACAAGCAAGTTAATCACGGCGTGTGTGTGTGTGTGTGGGTGTTTTGTGTTTCTCAAGCAAACACAACAGTGAGTGCATGAAGGGGTCAGTGGATGTTTAACGCCTTTCTCTAGACTGCTAAAGAGTGAATATTTTAAGCAGTAAGACCGAGGGAGTGCCAGGCTGTGAAATTAACACTGAGTATTAAGGCTGAAGTGTATTATTGGTATCGTAGCACAGTTTCATTAACATTTAACCTTAGTCAATAGGACAACTATGGAACAAACACTTTAGTTTGAGAATACACTAAGAGAAGTAGTTCCATTAAAATAGGCTAATTCCATAAAGTGCCAGTTCATTATTACTCAAACACTTCCTGCTAGTCACTAGTAACTGTTAAAAACTTTGCTGATCTCAGTTTCAGTCATGACTTCCCACCCTTCTAATGATGCAACAGAAAGAAAGGCCTTTGAAGAGTAGTGGCCTTGCCTCATTGGCCTTGCAAGATGACATGATTGACAGCTAAACAACATTCGCAAATACAAAACCAGGAGATTTGTTGTTATAAATAGTTGAAATGACTTTTTGCATGTATACATCTGATGGGGCTGGTTGTTAGTTTAAAGGTATTAAACAGGTAAATGAGGTGGAGTGATGCATGTAGAAATGTGGGAGGAGTGCTATATCATGATATACTGGCCCTCATGTGAATGCGTCTCAACTAGTCAAGGCATCAGTATCAGTACTTAAACTATGGTACATCTTTACTATGCCATAATATGAGTGTGCAGGGATTTCATTGCATTGCATCTGAAGTGGTCATTGATGTATCACTTTTGAGGAAGTACATGGCTCAGTCTCTTTCTGGCCCCTGCAGCCTTGCTCTGTTCACTCGCCTCTGTTTGGGTGTTCATGTGGAGGTTTCGCCTTATTAAGGGCCAGCCCAAAGCAGTAACTAAATTGATAGTGTGCAATAAAAAAAATAGAGCCATGACTGTTAGTTGTTTTAATCAATTAGTCGATCGAAAGAAAATTAATCTTCAAGTACTTTGGTAATTACATTTTTATTACAAGTATTTCAGTCATTTTAGTCATAGTCAACCAAGAATGCCAAACATTTGTTGGGTTTTCCTTCTCAAATGTGTGGATTTGGTGCTTATTTTGTAAAATAGTAAATGAAATCTCTTTGTTTTGTCAGACAAATCAAGCAATTTAAAGACTTTGAAGGAACTTTTAAGGGGTTGCTTTTTTGCTACTTTTTGTAATAGACTAAACAATTAATCAAGAAAATAATCGTCAGATGAATCGATTAGGAAAAAAAATCGTTAGCAGCAGCCTTAATAAAAACCCCTCACAGCAACCTGCACCAGTCAAGATTTACCGAACGCCACTTAACCCTACACGGAAGCACACCTGCAGGAGAATGAAGGAAACATACAATCAATTTGTACTTTGTAAATATCATTTTTGTCTTGCTAATGTAATCTTTCTTACATTTTCCTTACACTATCTTTTCATAGACACAAAATGTAATCATATGATTCATCAGCAATCTAAAAAACAAAAAAAGCATAGGATTTGTTTTGTACCACTTGCTGATTGTTTTGCCCTTATGGAGAAACGGCACATAATATAACTCGGCAGCTGAGCGAGCAAGGCATCTATCCGTATCCACGGTGAAAGACGTTTTCCTGCTCATGGGAGAGTGGCGAGCGCGTCCCACAGTTTGCCTGTTTATTTATACCCTCCCTCTTAATGAAGAGTGCCCTCCACAGCTGCGAGTGAGACTTCATGTGGAGTGACACTGCGAAATGAAGGGCAAGTCAGTAGCGATTGTTCAGGGAAATTGCCAGTGTGTCTGTGTGTGCTTGTGATGATGTGTATATGTCTTTCTTTGAGTGCATGTACTGTGTGTGTCTCTGCCTTTGCGTGTGTCTGTGTGCATACGTTGTCCATGGAGACATCACTTATTGTTTCCAGGATCTTGGGATCTTTGTTTCCCACAGCTTTTCCCCTGTGGCTTGTCAATGAGAGTAAACATTTTGATTTAATAATGTCACACAGAGTTGTGCTGTGAGAATATTACCGCTCAGATGGGAGTTAAACTCTCTGAGAAGCGCTCTCCCTCCTTGCCTCCCTCCCTCCAGCTCTCTTTTCCTTCCTTTTCTCGGTTTACTGCTCTTGCGTCCTCAGTCTCTCTTCCCCTTTCCATTATCCACTGACCACTCTCATTCCCCAACCCTCAGAGGACACTCTGTATATTTATAAAGCCTGCTGTGTGTCTCCCGGGGGCGGATTCCTTTGGACTCCTCAGTCACCATGACGCTATAGTCCACGCCAGTAAAAAGTTATCTCAGCTTCACTGTAAGCTCATTTGTTTGAGATGTCTCGCCATTGCAAAATATGTATTCCTTATTTTGTCATTCTTCAGCAGCAATTAACAGCTATTGATACTAAAAAATGCTGACTGTAGAATGTCAAGGATACGTGGGTGTCAAAGGGAAAAGCAATGTAAAGATTATAAAAGCACAATATTTTATCCTGATGTAAACAAAATGAAAACAAGAATGGAACCAGCTGTCACTTTAATGCTGAATAACATCTCTGTCATTAGAACGACATTAAACAACGACTAAATCGACATTCGTAATGTTTTTTTTCTGATTTAAAAGAACCCTGTAAACTTTGGCGTTAAACCAGACTTTTTATCTTTACATACAACATGCCAGATGTTGCGTTAAAAAAAATACTGATTGAGCCTTTAATTGAGTTTGTGGACTAAGAAGATTGTTGTCATATTCCATCATTGAGGCTGTAAGAAATGATATCCTGTTGGATGATGCTGCTGTGTTTCCATGAGCATCCGAAGATATAAATAAATATTATTTCTAGAGAAGAAGCTGACTGTGTGTGTGTGTGTGTGTGTGTGTGTGTGTAAAACAACTAATGATAACCCTGTGGGGAAAGTTCATTTTTTGTCTGCTTCTAATAATCGTATCAACCCTGTCCATATCTGCCTTAAAACTAAAATCTGGACTGATGGGATGTAATTCAAGCAAATTGCTTTGATTTAAGTCGCGCCTGCTTGCAAACTGATGGCTCGCCATTCATACAACACACTTTGTCACAGTATCTGAGGACAGGGGCAGAAGAGGACAGAAGTCTCAGTGTTTTACTACACTTGGCCGACTGAAAGGAAGGCCTGTGTCAATGGAAACAGTTTGTGGTTGCCAGATGCCATATAGATGGGTTATGCTAACCTCTCGAAGAGCCATGGGAAATTTCCATCAGCTTGAGGGAAGACAGAGGAAGGACTGTCTTCTGTTAAGAGTAATTGAAAGGGGCTCTGTGTGTGTGTGTGTTTGCTTATCTTTCTTCAGGATCTTGATACTCTGTTATCTCTGGACTCCAGACATCTGTGACACATAGCAAACTCCTAGTATTTGTTCTCTGCAAGCGATTGTCTGTTCAACTGTGCACACATATTGTAGTAGGTGTTTGTACACCACAATATGAACATGGATGTTATTAATCACAGATTTTGCATTTGATTCTCAGTTGTTTGTTTTTCTTTTGATTACAGCATTTTCAAATTGTGTTTTTCATTTGAATTTGTTTAAAATGATTAATTTATACAATCGAATTTTGTTAAACAATAACATGATAACTTCTTGATACGATTTCACAGAAAGCTGCTAAATGATGATTGATGACTCCTAGTCATGTTACATCATATTTTCTGTAAATGTTGCTAATATCTACCAGATATTGTAACATCATTCACCATGTAGCTTTAGAGCAGCTACTATCGTATAAATAATGCTCATTGTGTACCACTCAAAATATGCCAAAAGCACAGGAGCAGATGATCAGCCTGGGACACATGGATCATTTTCATGTTCGGTGAGATGACCAAGCGGCCGGTCTGTCTGCTACATAGTGTTTTCATGTATTTTCATTTTATGCATTTCTCTATTTCCATTCATTTTGGATAACTGGAGACTTAGTTGCAGCCATGTCTCCATTCTTCTGTATTTGTGTGTGTGTGTGTGTGTGTTGATCTGCAGAGCCCGGTACTTGGACATCTTAAGGGCTCAGTGCTGCAGTCAGTCAGAGGATTGGCCCTCATTCAGCCCTCAGTGGGGGGCCAGTACAGAGAGACTATTAGATGCCAAATGAACAGGCAATTTCAGGAGCTTGGAAGTCTCCCCAGAGAACAGCTCATTTCTCTTTTTAACTTGTATATTCCCACTAATGATGTGTGGTCAACCAGCAAATTTAAGTAAAAATAAGAGTGAGTGATTTAGACCGCTGCATCACCGCCACTATTTCAATTTCACTTTTGAAAATATATTTTAGGTCCAAAAGCATTAAAGTAGACGAGGTTTGGGTTGTTAAGCCACTTTTACTGTTTTATGGTGCTTTTAAAAAACAAAACAATTTATGCTACAGTGTGGTTCACTATCATGCATTGCAGGCTGCTTTCCCAGGATTTCCATCTGGAGAAGCTAAATGCCACGCTAATTGGAATTTTTACAATATCATTATTGCTGTCTTTATATCCTCAGAGCCCACAGCTTGTGGTGGTATTTAAACACAACTTACATCCCATTCTCCACCACTGCTACCTTGGGATTCACGGCATACGCTCCAGCCCCTGAAAGGCCACGTGCCTTCACTCTGCTCATGCCCTCGGCCGCCACACACGCACACCAGATCTGAGACAACAGAAAAGCTCTTTATAGCATCTTTCTGGGGTTTGCTAACAGGTTGATCACTTTAAATTCATGAAAGGGGAACGTTAATTTTCACGTCCGTTTAAACGAGTCACCATAGTTTTTCCAACATTAGCCAGCTGATATATCAAGTTAGACACTGAACCACAGCTGCTCTAGGTTGAGCTCCAGAGTTTTAGTACTTTGCAGAAATTTGGCACTATAGTGAGCCCTCATTTAAAGACTGGAGGAGATTGAGCATATCAAATGCAATATCCTACGTCCTCCGTCCCATTATATATTGTTAATAAGCTACACGTAACTTGACAGTTCATGCACTATTACTTTAATATTAACCTCAACCGGTAAACCCACTTTGTACATTACACTTACTTATTTAAATTTATACTTATACCCACTTGTACTTACCTGTATTATATTTTTGCTTTTTGCTTAGTACTTCCATTCTTGTGTGCACTGACGTGATAGTGAGCTGCTGTTACAAAGAGTTTCCCCTTGGGGATTAATAAAGTATTTCTGATTCTGATCTGAAATAATTAGTAGTTTTCCAAGTTTCCACATAGACTATGAAGGTATTATCAAGTCTGTAAATGCGGGGGGGGGTAGCAAGAAGGGGAAACTTAATTTTCATAGTTATTGTGAAAAATGTGTTATGACAGTAAATAATTCTAGGCCTTACTGTCCCTACTGGTTTTCCATCATACCTTTATACATTGGCTGGCTTGATTATGAAACAAGCATTAACTTGCATTCTATGTGGTATTAATAAAGTCTTAATTTAACTTGGTGAACCCTGCAGAAACCATTTGGCTGACTATTAACGGCATATGTGTTGTCACATTATTACCCACTTGTTTTATCCAGACTGCATTCTAAAAGACCAGAGGTGGATTCACAGTCCAGATGGGTTCAGTCCACATTTAGGCACCCCTGCCTACATGCTCGACCCACATTTGTTCTGTCCTCCTAACAGAAAAAAAAAAAAAACAACGTGACCAAATGAGGTGACCTATGAGTAAAAAGTCTTCATCAGAATGGAAATTATGCCCAGGGACCCCCCCGCTGTCAGTCTGTCAGACAGACAACCCTTCTGCCCTTTTCCCACCGTGAATTCATTCAACTGTGAGAATTACTCAGACATGAAACTAAAGTGAAGAAAAAATGAACACGAAAAAGTGCAGAACATTTCCTATTTATTAACTCCTGTTTGTTGGCTAAATGTGATAGATCTGGTTTAATTTAATGGATGCCAAATGTGATTTGTCCAGGGTATTTTGTGCAGACTACTTCACATTCCTGTAGAGATGTGGTATGATTTCCTGCTTTTTGCGAGCGAGATGGAGAGCAAGGGAGGTCTGTCAGGGTGACAGATGGGGTGTTAAAATAAGTTGGAAGCAGTGAAAAAGACCGCCAGGCACAAAATGAAAGCAAGAAGCAGAGCCTGAGAACTTGGAAAAAAGACATGCACATGGCTCATTAACACAATGTGGCAGTGTTTGTCAGTTTCTCATGTATTGGAAATAACTAAGATGATCGCGGGGAACCGCAACTGGTGTCCTAATTCTGGTGTGTGTTTTCCCTTTAGTCGAGAACGAGAGTCACTGCGACTTTGTAAAGCTCAGAGAGATGCTGATCAGGGTAAATATGGAGGATCTGAGGGAGCAGACCCACGCCCGCCACTACGAGCTGTACCGACGCTGTAAACTGGAGGAGATGGGCTTCAAAGATACAGATCCCGACAGCCAGCCATTCAGGTAGCAAGGGAGAGGCAGTGCATGGAGAGCGACAACACACACCACAGAGATACTCAAGTGGCAACAGCAGGGCCAGTCTCTATTGTTTAGAGACAACACCTAATCTATTCCTGTCTATTCTTCCTCTGTCCTGTCTCTTCTTCTCTCCAGTCTTCAGGAGACATATGAGGCCAAGAGGAAAGAGTTTCTGGGTGACCTGCAGCGTAAAGAGGAAGAGATGCGACAAATGTTTGTCAACAAAGTGAAAGAGACGGAAGCAGAACTGAAAGAAAAGGAGAGAGAGGTCAGTCTCAAGTGAAGTTATGGTTATAAATACAGTATATTTGATTTTAAGTGGCCACTGATACGACCGCATGTCAACACTGCAACTTTCTACGGGATAATTTGGCACAATAGCAGCACCTCGGGTAACCTTTGATGACATTAATCAATAAACAAGCTTGTGCATGTATCTTGTCGTTGACCCGTGTGTCCTCAAATCGCTTGACTCTCTTCTGTCCTCCTCCTGCCGTCCCCGCCCTCGTCCGTCCACCACCACCCTCGTCTCTTCCCTCTCAGCTGCACGACAAGTTCGAGCAGCTGAAGCGGATGCACCAGGAGGAGAAGAGGAAGGTGGAGGAGAAGCGGAGAGACCTGGAGGAGGAGATGAACGGCTTCAACAGGAAGAAGGTGGCAGCCGAGACGCTCTCCCTATCTCAGCCCCTCAAGAAAGATAAGGACAAGAAAAAGTAAGCCAATCCCTCCTTTCTATCACTCGCCTCATTCTTCTTTCCATAGCAGAAAGCTGCTTTTTCCAACCCTGCTCCTTTCTTTAACTTTTCATTCAGTGCCTTTTTAAATCCTGAAGTGATTTCCTTTTTGTGTAATAGCTTCTCTTGCTTCTCTCATCCCTTCTCCTTTTGCTCTCTAACCCCTGTTATAAGTCTTTAAGCAGGAGGTTGGCATTCTGCTCAGTACGATGGCAAAGTGTCACATCAATGAGCCCTTTAACTGAATGTGCTGTGCAGTCGTCGACCTAACCCCGGTACACAAGCATTTCCGCTATTATAAAGCCCTGGCATGTGTTAAGGAAACTTCCTCCCCTTTTTGTCCTGCCCAAGCTTAACATTTCCTGTCCTTTCACTCTTTCCTTTTGCCTCGCTCTAATTATTCAGGATATTCAGGGAGGAGCCAGAGAACTCACTCGCTTAGGCAATTGAAAGCCAGGCTTATAAATAGGTGATGCACTATCCAGCACACAGGGCAAAACTGATTTTCATAGGGGTTTGCTGATGGTGCATACACAGCTATAACTACAATACATGCTTTTCATGGGTTGTCTCATTAATTACACATCATGTATATTTGACTGTATCGCAGACCATTTTTCCAAGGCACAAGTTTCAATATTTTTTACCTTCAAGACAGCAATTGGTTTCTGTTCATTTTAGTACAGTATGACACATGCAGGCATGTAGCAGAGCCATTATCCAGTAACCCATCGCAGTGAACGTCATGTCACATTTACTATCTTTAATGTGCAGTTTAATGTGGATTTAAAAGTTCAAGGAACCTTCAGCTTCTTCTGGTTTTCATCTACTACACTTTGTGGCCAAAAGTATGTGCACAGACCTGTTCATCAGGCCTGAGAGAATTTGGTGTGTAAGAACTTGATTGGCTTGTTGAAGTGCCCTGACCTCAACCCTATCCAACAACTTTTGGGATAAATTAGAATGTCGACTGCACCCAACATCAATTATCAACACCAATGCTCTGAATTGGAGAAACAATCCCTCCAGCCAGGCTCCAAAATCACAGCATATTGTTTAACAGTCATATTACGGGTGTAATGATTAGATAGTTGCTGTGTATCTAATACATGCAGTATTTTTCTGCAGCCATCTCTTAGTTCTTGGATGTTGGAGGTCGCCTCATCTCATGACCAAGGAAGAAAAAACTCCTAGAAAAGGGGAGACTACTGTAAATATGTAATTGTCATGTATCTCAAAGCAGGTTTTAAGTCTCTGCAAGTTAATCTTCAGGTTGCACTGAGAATAACTGAAGCTAATGGCTGTCAGAGAACGTATGCTAAGCTTTGGACAATGATCTCCAGTGATGCGAACTGTACAGGACTTAGTTAATGTAGTAGTCATACTCTCTGAGGCTTGGAATCTGAGAATTTACGTGAAGACATCTGGCTCCATCTTGTGGCTGCTCATACACTTTGCTGTCAGTGCTGCTGTAGAAGGCTGATCTTCCATTTTGGGGTTTTGTGAAGGAGATTGCACAGATCCTTAGTTTGCTTTTGATTAAGTTACTCTCTCGAGTCTAAAACTTTGTTACTCTTGGGGAAACGTTGATATTAGAACACGGGTTTATTCCAGATAAAATGTAGCGTTTCAGAGGACACATTAACGACATCACATTGAATGTAGTTGTGACGGCTCATACTATTGTTTTCTATTCATTAACACTAACACTGGTATTTAGTTTAA
Organism: Coreoperca whiteheadi; assembly: GCA_011952105.1. Lineage (NCBI taxonomy): Eukaryota > Metazoa > Chordata > Actinopteri > Centrarchiformes > Sinipercidae > Coreoperca > Coreoperca whiteheadi. Next base: position 4,758,463 of record CM022491.1, on the reverse strand, counting down.
CTGCAGCACCTTTTTGCTTCAACGCTACTTTATTAGTCATCTGTAAAATTACAATCTTTATTAATCATTTATTATTTCCATAAAGTAGTTGTTTATTCATTCAATTTATTTTGTTAATTGTTTGTCATTGTTTTTCAGTTAATTTATGGGCGCTGTATACCCTCCGACACGCGACCATGGATTTGTCCTCCGTCACCATAGCAACGACTACACCTGTTTGTTTTTTTTGTTTGTTTGTTTGTTTTGACATTCCATCTTGACATTGTGCACATGGACCAAAGACACTGAGGATGATGATGGTCATGATGAAGCCACAGGGGAGTAAAGAGTGAAAGATGGTGAGAGTTCACTTGCCAACAGTGGCCATCTCATTTATTCAGGATCTTTCATTCTATGTTTTTATATATATGCATTTTGTTTTTCGATGTTGTGATTGAAAGATTTTTCTGTTGTCTTTTTTTGTGTTTTGCCATCAACCATTCACACAGAAACGAGAGGTTCACGCCATTCAAACCTTTTGGTACGACAGGTTAACACAGTGGGCAAGTCATTTGAAACCGTTAAATGTGTATTTAAAAAAAAAAAAAAGTAGGGTCTGCTTGATTTGAAGGACTGACATTTAATTGAAGATGCCAGTGAAATCAAGCTTTTTTCCAAAGTTTTTTTTCAAATACCGGAGCTGTTTGAAAGGTTGTCCAGGTGTGGTGTGTTTGCATTTAGCTTAAGTACATTTCACAGTACAATAAATCCCAAATAATACATTTAAATAGCAATAAAACTGAGTACCTGTATACTGTATATATCACTGCATATACATAGGTACTGACAACCTAAAACTTAATTCTTAAGTCTTAATAAAAACGTATGCAATATTCTGGTGCTGTTTCATATTAACTCAATAAATGTATGTGAATATTTTCTAGAGTTTATCCAGCTTAATATGCAAAATGTAATAGTTTTTGAATATGATATTATTGTAAGAAGCACATATGACCTTTTATATTGTCCATAAGTAATGTAACTTTATTGTAAAGCATGAGTGATCGCCTTGATGTGAGTGTTAACTTGTGACAAGTGGACACACACACGTGTACACACACACATACAAACACAGAGGATTCAGGAAAAACATACAAGCCTCAGCTCGCTGTAGAAGAGTTTACACTCAGAGATGGAGAAGAGAGCAGCTGTATTTACTGTCTGTCGTTGGAAATAAATGCAAACCCCCTCCCGACTTTGATGTGTCTCTCTGCCATGTTTTGTTTGACGATATTCATCAGGGAGGGAGATGAAAGTGAAACACAGGCAGGTGAAAACATTTATTCCGTCATACACACACACACACACACACACACACACACACACACACACACACAGACAACAGGCAGAGGCTGTCGGCCTTAACTGTAACCCAAACAGCTGTCAGCTAGAGACCAGTGTTTCCTGTTTAGTGATCCCTAACTGAAAAGCTGAGAGATGTTTGCTCAGTCTGCACACAATCCTCCCTGCTTTTAGCACCATGCTGCTGACCTCAGCTGTGTGTGTGTGTGTGTGTGAGAGAGTGAGCGAGCTAGTGTGTTTGTGTATGCAAGAAGATAGCACATTTACAGTTTGTGTTTGCCTAAGGTGATGAGGAAGAAGTGTGTGTGTGTGAAAAATGTGAAATGTATTGACGTTGTATGTCTGTGGAGGAAGCGGGTGCGAAAGGGAGATGATGTTGGTTGACACTGTGTGTGTGTGTGTGTGTGTGTGTGTACACGTGTGTACAGTATGTGTCAACACAAAGTGCAGCTGGCTGTTGCTCTTTTTTTGCTCATGGCTGCATTTCAGCACTCAGTAACAGCGTCCTCACTTCATCTCCCTTTCAACTTTTCTGTGGTCAAATGGTCAGCAACATAGATTCCAGCCATAGACTAGCGAATTATGTAAATAAATGAGAGCAACATTTAAACAATGGAGTAATTTTTAACAGACATGTACTATGGACATGTGAAGTCCCTTAAATTAAGATCATTTATTATCTCTAAAACGTGAAGTATCTTTATATTTGCAGTCCAGAAAGCATGCTATTTTTTGTTGCCCAAGCCCTTGATTGGGTCAATATGAATTTAGAATATTATCTTCTTAGACCTGCAACTAACGATTATTTCCATTATCAGTTAAGCCAATTATTATCTTGATTAATTGCTTGGTCAGTAAAACATCAGAAAATGGTGAAAAATGCTCACTGCAATTTCATAGAGCCAAATGTGACTCCTTCAGATATTTAGTTTTGAACAACCACCGTAAGTTTCTTTAGTTGTTGTCATTTCCTGTACTATGTTTATTTAATGGCACGGCGTGCGTGAGTTATTCTTTGACAGACAGAGGAAATCATGGCACAGTATTGAGATTGTCCCATAGTAATGGGTTTTCCTTTTACTATGAAGACTGCCAGCACTGTTATTCTGTCCACCACCTGCAGGGCTCACTGGATCTCATCCAGCAGTACAGTCTGTTCAGAGCTCTCTGTTCTGTCTATCCTTTAGTACACCAACACACTCCTCTAACAATACTCAGTGATAATGGCTCTCTCACAGTCTGTTCTACGTACTGTACATATCGTATAGGCTTGAGGTATAGTGCTGTAGTCAGACAGTGTTTTGAGATTTCCTAGGAAATTAAGCGCAGGCTGAGATGCTGTTAACCACACATAAGTATGCTAAAGTCCTAATGGGCTAAGCTCACCTATCAAACTCTTAATCAGATAGACATTAAATACTGGAGTCTGGTATTTATAGAAGCCCATTCCTGACTGCAAAAGGGGGGGAAATGAAATGTTGGGAATGGTGAAATACAGACATACTCACGGTGAATAAAAATTATAAAGCAAATCTTTTGAGTTTAAATTAAGATACTGTCTTAATTTTGACTTACTAATAATTTCACATTAGTGTAGTATATCACTTTAGAAAAACTGACTCGAGTCAAAACAGACACATCATCAAAATGTTTATTTACCATAAGTTTGACTTATAGAAGTACATATGTTATAACTGCTCTTTCTTTTAATTTTGTGTATGTTACCATAAGGTGTCCTGTGATATTAGTGTGTTTGATATATAGTGTGTGGTAACCCTGTGTGGGATTGTAAAGGGTTTGACATGAAACAGAAATAGTTAGAATCTAATATATAATCATACTCATTTCATTATTATTTTAGTCACAAATCTGACATTTCCAGTACTCCATTGATTTAGCACTTATAGAACAATGACGGGCCTTGTCAAAACCTGGTCCTGGTGCCTACATTACCCACAATGCAACTAGCCCACTGACTGGTCAGTCGGAGATTCGGGTGTGTTCTACTAGTAGCGGCTAATGTAGCCTCTGCTTGCCTCAAGCAGAGATGAGGAGTGGGCTACAGAGGTCTGGTAAACTCACTTCTTTCCCCCAGATTTTTGTCATTCTTTATACTTAGTCAGCCCAAACCAACACTGACTCAGATGACATCACTTGGGGCAATTTATCAGACTTCATGCTTCTCCCTCCGGAGCCACAAAAAGGCTTTGTACAACTTTATTCACAAATGCAATAGTACTCTCCGACAAAAAAACCCCAACAGACTTTGATGTGTAAAATCGGATGAATTTGGACACAGACCTCTAGTCAGGTGGCGCTATGCTGGAAGTAAATTCTGCGTTTCATTAGGGAATCCCCTCCTCCATGACAAGCGTTGTTCCAATTGTCTGGAAAACTCAAGTGAACTTCGACTTTAAAGTGAGATTGACCCCCGGAGGGCTGAGGGAGCAAGTCAACAACAACAGCGTTCACTCACGTGTATATCGCATGGAAATGTTGCCGTTTTGTGAGATATCAAACCCGTAACGATAATAGTTATGATGTTCATGATACAGCGCTAACAGAAATTTGTAAATCAGAAACTGATGCAGCTAATTACAAACTGCCTACATATTGCAATTATCGGGAGAAAAGGCCTTCACCTCATTGAAGTGAGTCTGCAGACATTGCTGATTATTTGTAAAAAGAAGTACAGCGCTGAGCCTACAACTGGCGGTCCATACGTGATAGTTTGGTGTGAAAGTGTACAAGGGCAGGTGCGGTCCATTTAAATCTCCCCCTTCTCTCCAAGTGGCCACTGTGTGACGTACGTGGTTACGTAATACCAAGGCCTGAGAGGAAGTGGAACTACAAATGAAACGGTGTACTCAGAATTATAGCAGGGTAGTTTGTCCCACTGTAGCAGGTGCAGCAAAACAAAAAGGGACATTTCCAGCAATTATTTGTACACACCCGTAGTCCTGAGAACAGGTCTAATCAGGCAACATAAGTGTAAATACCTGTGTGGGTGGAACATGGGTCAGTAGGTACTTTTGTGCATTTGTTAGTGTATGTTGTAAAGAGCTCATTAGTATAACATATGATTTATGTTGAGACCCAAATCACGTACAAGTGTAATTGTATCTTTATAGGAACAACACGTGTGAAAATATGGACTCAAGGGCTTTTTGGCTAAAAGAAGGTGTCGTAAACTTCACCTGTTTATTTTTTCTCCAGCTGATGCAGGACTAAACGCGGAAAGCTTCTCCAACCTTTTGAAGTTGACCAACCAGAAAGTGACACTTCAGACTTTTGAAGTCATAGCTTTATTTCTGTGGTTGACCAAACAATAAGATATAGCTGCCTCAGTAAATGGAGGAATAGGAAAACCTTTACATTGGTCACTGGTCTAGCTCCCAGCTGGACTGGCTGAATCGACGCAGACTTTACAATTGAGAAAACAAGGCTAATTCACATTAAAGATCACATTGCTGGCTTCCCTCTGAACACAAAACTATTTCAGCAGCCTAAAGTCAAAGAATGAAGATCAAAGTTCAACGTCTATAGGTTTCAACTGTTTGGCAGTGGAGCAAAGTCCCTCTGGACATGCTCATGTATGGAGCAACATTAAACAGTAATCTTGTGTCACCATTTCTGTTCACGTCAGTATTGGGATGAAACTCAACAGATCTGACTGAACTAGGTGGTATTTACTAAATAAAACAGAATACTTTTGTCCCTATACTTCAATGTACCAATATTTGGGGTATGATTATTGGTGCTCTCATACAGTATTTAATAAGAAAAATATTAAAGGAGAACATTGAGTCTGGATCTTGTAATGTCATGATGTCCAAACGACTTTTGTCATTCTACTCTAGTGTTGAACTAATCTCCCAAAGATGATCGTGTTTGATGTTAAAACAACAACAACACAGGCTGAAGCATAAATGAAATAAAAACATTTGTAGCATTTAGTCATGAAATTAAATCCTTTTTTCTAAAATGTAGCTTCTGTAAATAACTGGCAAATAAAACACAGCACTGTTTAGCACAAGTAAGAAAGATTAAAATAATAAAGGATTGTGAAAAAATAAGTATTTGCATTAAAAAAAAAAAAAAAGCAAAGCTCGTCTATCTCAAAGTGCTATGTGGCTCTGCGGGGAACCTGAGCACCAAGATACCTCACAACAAACTAAATCAGGATCAACTCTCAAAACATAAAAAAAGCCATTCTTGGCCTCAACCACACATAAAAAAAACACACAACTGCCAGTTTCTTATCCTTCACCTCCAACTTGTTAAACATTTGTGGTGGATATAAAAAAGGACAGGTAAGTTAAAAAATAGGAAAAAAAAAAAATAGCTGACATCAATAATAGGTAGATAACTTAAATGGACCGATTACTGCACCAAGGAGAAACATTCAAATATCAAATTTAATCAGGCTCAACGATTCCCGACAATTTCTCAACTAACCCGGATGTCAACACAGAACAAATTATGGCATCAGAATAAGAGGATAACTCTGATCCATACACACCTCCACATTCGGGTGTGGACAAGAGAAAGAATATCTAAATCTGACCTCCGACAGGCCACAGAACAAGTTTCTGCTTTTATTTTCTTGAATCTTTTAAAATCAATCCTTAAATGTTATGGCAGCTGAGTAACATCTGGATTTAAGTCTTCAGTGTTCAGTGAAACTTATGATTGAGGCTGTAAAATGTGCTGAATTGCAGTATATTGGACTTTCTAACATCCTCACTGAGAACTGGGAGCACTGTGAACTTGTAAGAGGTTGACAGTGTGAATAAATGTCCGACTAGTTGACTGCGGGGTGCAGTGGCGGGCAGGGCGAGACGTCGTTCTGCTGGGAATCAAACAAACCCTCAATATTGTCCCCCTCCGCCCCTGGAGTCGTCCCCTCCTCATACAAACACCTAAAACCGTCGTAGTACTCGTCCGCGTCCCCCTGAGCGCCATCGCATTGCCCCCTCCTGGCCTGCCTGAGGCGTTGCGCAGGGCTCCAGGCTCGCTCCTCGTCCAGGATCTGGGCACTGTCGAATATGTAGACTGCATTGGTCGGCAGAGAGAACTCCAGGCTGTGTAGGTACTCGTCCACCATCTCTTTGCAGTGGATGAACTCACCACTATCAACCTGGGAGAGCAAAGACATCAAAATGGGTGTGTGCGACAAGGGCAAATGCTCCAAGCTGGAACTAGATTTAACCACACTTTACCTTTCAGAAGGAATGGTTGAAGAATGATTCAGTTTCAGCATAGTGGCATAATGTTTCTCAACTTTCTAGGACACTTTCTCTATACTGAAAGATAGCGTGGGACATTTAAAAGATAAAAACAAGGACTCCTGGCGTAAAGCTAGCAGTCCTCAAAAGCTTTGTTCAAACCTTTCCAGCTTGAATTAATCAATACATGAATCACTAGTGACTAGAGGCACAGCGAGTCGCAAATATTTGTACGCTGTGCAGTCATTTATCACCTCCAAACCAGATATGGATATTGAAAATCTTTATTTGAAAGCTAAAAAAATAAAATATCAAATAATATATAAAGATATACATTTATATTTTTAACAAACACCATGATTAATGATGGTGACTAGTTAGTGACTTCTATTTGGTTAAAGAATTGTGACCAAAATATGTATTCACTGAGACATTTTACAGTAACAAAAATAAACCTGTCAGCACTCTCTGGTGGACAAGCTACATTTTCTAAATTAACTCAAACTCCTCTTTGGCATTTCTGTACTGCAATTTATTACCAACATATATGCAGTTTCCAATATATCTGACCATAATCATGGAGAAAAACCCTGTGCATTTCTCTTACTTGTGCTTTCTTCAGCAGGTCGGTGAAGACGGAGAACCAGTCGGGCGTGAGCGCCTCCAGCTCCAAAGTGATGATGGCCAAAGCCAACGTGGAGCCCTTGAACTGCCAAAGCTGGTGGCAGGCCATACAGTGCTGCACCTGCCTGGTCCACAACGCCGCCTGGAAGCCCGGAGGCCTCTTTTGATGCTCCGGCCCGGCCGGAAGCAAACCGGGGTCTGTTGCTGAGTCCCAGCCGACGCCGGACCCAAGCCCGATGGACGGAATGAGGTGAGGGTGGCCGGAGACGAGCAGGGCGTGGAACTGGACCGTAGATGAGCAGAGAAATGAAGAGGAATGAGACCAAAATGTTCGCATTATGTCATCATGTTATTGTCCATCCATCCATCGCTCACCCCTTACCTCTAACTACTTCATCAACATCAAATATACCAGTGCATTTAACGTCCAACCATGCATATTGACAAAAGGTCAGCAGAGCTTTCATCCCTTTGACGCGACCTTCATTCTCATCCACCCAGGACCCTGTCACTTTGCAGTCTGCGGTTCTCTACTCTTCTCAAGTGTTTATTGCTGCATTAAAAGCTACTGCAAACCTGAAGCTCTGTGCAGGACACTTAAGCAACAGGTAGAGAATCTCACTATCAGGTTTTACTAATGAAGACCCACCTGTTTGACCGAGGAACCATAGTAATCTTGTTCGTATTGTATCGTACGTGCAGTGCTTTTCTGTGTTCCCATTTATAGGCAGGAACTATAATCACAACCTGAATGGGTGGGTGGGGGTAGGGGGGGCTGTAGCCTTCGGTTTAAATGAACGCCAAAAAGTGATTTCCCACCACGTGACAAGTGGCTGGTGAAGAAAGTCACAGACTCGATCTCGAAACGCATACTTCTAATGTTTTAGGCTTTCATTCATGTTGCGTTTGGTTTAGTTTGTCTCTTACTCTGTAGCAAAAATAAGCCATGTGTTTTATGGAAACGTGGATTTTACTGAGAGGTAGATTCAGCAACGTGATGCAAAAGTCAAAATGTAATCCCTGAAACAGTTCAGCTCTCGACTTAAAAACTTTCTAAAGTCCCGTCCTCTCCAAGTTCACTTTCTTCACTCCGTTTTGGAAATGTAAGGAAATTCAGGGTAATGTAGCAAACACAGAAAATGGGGAGTTTAGAGTTGACGGTCCTGGTACGGTCTCAGATGGTGAAAGATTTGAGCATCACACAGCTGATTCTGCCTTTCAAAATAGTTTTACTTAGATGTTGAAGCATATTGGGAGGTAATGACAAGGCATCTCTGGAAATCCTTTTATTTATTCATATCCAAGTGTCATGGTGGAGAGTCTGTGACAGATTGATACATTTTATTGATGGCTGTTTTATAGACAATGGAGAAGAACACTTCATTTAGGAAAGCAAATGCAGAGGAATTTCTTCAGGGTAGGGGGGAATGTAATTGTGAGATATAGTACAGCTAAATTATTTATTTGAATAGTATATGAAGAGAAAATGTCTTTATTTTATTATAGTTTTTATTAATACATTATGTCTCTTTATTTTAAAGTCTTGGATCTTTATAATACCTAAAGTAAAGTGCTAGGACAATAATAGATTCACATAACAACTCCACAAATGCTAAGCCTATGAAAACAGTTTCAGACAGATCCATAAACCGTAATAAGGGATGGTGCCATTTTTAGTCTTGCAGAAGACACTAAATCAGTCCAAATGTGCCAAACTGCTTTTTGGTGACAGTTTATGGTTTGTGGCTGCAAGGCGATGTATCAGTCCTCCACCAATCTCAACATCAAACAAATCTAACGTTGCTGTTTACTTGTTGAGGGAATGTAGGTTGCCTTTTGGTCTGGGATGACATTATGGATTCCCAGAATGCACAACAAGACGTCACAAATCAATTGGGGGTCTCGAGCAAGTAAAATCAATATCAGAATTATTTTAGAGAAGATATGTTTCAGGACTTTTATTCTTAAAACTGAGGAATTAATCGCAATGGAAATCCTTTCAATATTGTGTATTAAAATAAAAAGTGTTAAACATTACTGTCCAGAGCATTACGGGCTGTATTCATAAAGCCTCTAACTGCTGGCCTACGGCCTGTTCTGTTTCCTCATTCAAAGTTAAATGTAGTAGTCTGCCAAATTACTATTTGTTTTGCTTTAAAGCAATGAAAACGCAAGTGGAATAGCTTCCCTTCGACCATCCATAAAGTCAAATTTCTTAATATAATGTGAAACTTGGGCTGAATAATTCAATATTATCATTCCTGACTTTCTGTGAAATTTTATCATGACATGATAATCACATCGTGTTGCAAAATTCTGTTCAAATTAATGATTACAAGCAAATTGTAGTTAAGCCTAAGAGTCTACAGCCATGCTAATATGGCCTATTATATGGAAAGTTAAGGGGTCACCAAAGTGATTACAATTCATCCTGAGGGGACGTGAATGTGTTTAGTCCAACTCTAAATCTCAACTTTTGGAGTTATTGCCATGAATTTTTCCCCAGCATTGCCATCGATAAAGCTACTAGTGTGGCTAAAAACTAACAAAAGTAGTTACTGAAGTTGTGGAAAGACTTTAGTTTAAATAACTAATAAACTGACTTTGCGCGCGTAATTGTGAAAAAAAGATGCTGACTATCACCCAGCCCGATGTGAAGCCCATCCATACCAGCTGAAACTGTTGACTTTCAGCGTAGTTACTGATCTTTAATTATCTACATCCTGGAGAACTTCTTGTTTAAAGCGTTACGAATACAGCCCCGAGCCCGACCGCATGATGGGACCTAGATGATGATGATGTGTTTGACAGTTCAGTCAGTGGTCAAGGCTTTAGGCAATGATTTGTGGGGGTTTAACAATGAAATTACTGTGAACAGGCCCGAGCTACAAAACAATATTGTGCCATAAACAGCACAGCATGGGCATTAGAAACAGTCTTGACAATTCACAGCATGTTATAGATACCCCAACGGCCCAAATCGTTTGTTTGTGGAGGGTTTGGGTATCCACTGTAAGTAAGTCTGTGGAGTAAGAGTTAGTCAGAAGTGCCTTGGCCTGATATGCAACACGCCTGTTATTTTGCTGGCAGCTTGCAAATGCAGTCTTACGTGGTTGGAGGAATCTCATACGGCTCTATTTGAACCTCGTGCTAAAATGCTTCTTTGTTGCTTTTTGTCCACATACACGCGATTCGGGTAACTGGCCTTATGCTGTAACTTGGGTTTGTCAAATATGTGGTTTTCAAGTCCAATATTGTCACTTTTGCACTGAAGCTGCAGGTAGCAGACAATGAAAAAATTAAAACGATGGGACACTAAAGCAGCGATTTTTAGGGTTTGCAGTTATTCAAAGTATCTGTTAGGTTACAATTGAGTAGAGACAACAAAAGGTCTTTTCAGGTTTATCAGACTTTTTAAAATCATAGCCAAGGTCAGGCAGCATTATATTATACTATTATATTCACTAAAATATAATGAAATATTGGCAAGTTTATTGGAAAACCAAGTGTAAATTTAACATAGCCTCTAATCAGACTCTTATTTTACTATTTGCATTAGAGAGGCATGATTTTATTTTTCCTTCTTGGCTACAGTGATTAAAAAATAAAAAATAAAGAGGGGGGGCACACACTCCAACCAGGACTGAATGGAGTTTGACAACAATGGGCACAATGAGTTAAATCAAATAAATGCACAATCTCTACCAGGACCAATTCTTTACTGTGGGGGCAGGAGGGTACGAGGGTTTGGAAACTCCATCTTGAAGCAAGCATGACGGTTTAATGTGTGCTTTTGTACTGTGTTTTTAGGCAAAGACCAGGACTTGAATTCACAAAGCATTTCAAAGTCCATCCAACTCACTATGAGATGCTCTGACAGCTCTGGTCCAGTTAAAAAAAATTAAAAATAAAAACCCAGTTATGTTTGCCTGCCTATCTGCTAAATTCTAACTTACTATGTGAATGAAGTCGACCGGTGTTGCGGTGTACAAGTCCCAGTGCAGCTTGTCTAGAATGATCCTCTCCATGCGAAGAATCTCCGCTGTTGAAAAGCTGCATCCGCTCTGCACAACCAGGTCTTTAATGCAGCCTATTACCTGTTTAAACAGACAACAAAAAGGGAAGCAAATAAACGTATTGTTTTGAAGTAGCATTGACGTGGGTGGTTATTTATTTATTTTTAACAGCTTTTTTATTTTCATCCATATGATAAGAACTCACCTCATCTTCCTCATTGATTTTGGCAGCCAGGACTAATGAGGTAAAAGCGATGCATTTCAGGTATTTCGGTTGGGCCTGAAGGAAAAGAGACTACGTTTTAGCTCTTAAGAAGCAGAATGATGTATGAATGTGAAAAAACAGACGGATGCCTTTTCACTGCGTCAACAGATTCTGACTGTAAGTGAATTTGGGAAAGGAGGACATTTAGGTTGGCATCTCTCACCATGTAGCGATTCTTGTGGTGATGAGGGATGCGAGTCCTTTAATGGGGTTTAATAGCACAATTATACTTATTTTAGGTTACACTCAGTAGACAGACCTGCTTCACTATCATCTCTCTCCCTGCAGCAAAGAACAAACTAGTAGCTCAGTTGATACCCATCAGCGTTTTAAGTACAGTATGATGTCAAATACTGACCAAAAGAAAAGTATTGCTTTTATTGAATACAGACTTGGACCATTAGCTTGGGGGGGGGGGGTGTCAATGGACCAAAGAAGACAATGTTGTCCATTTGTGCAGGCTGTTAGTATAGGAGGAATTCGCCACCATTTCCATTTATTCTGAAATAGTACATTTTACATACTGGACAACTGGTGGACAAAAAGTCGGAAACTATTACGATACGTTTAGGCTGTCTACCTTGACAGTGGACAGCAGTCGGTTGAGGACACAGACTCCCAGTGCAAAGGTCTCCGGACAGAACTGGAACAGCCTGTTCATCTCGCCGAGCCAAAGGATCATTTCTTGGTGTTGGGATGAAGAGATGTCAGCGCCCTGAGTTATCAGAGGAGACAACTGTTGGTTAATAAATGAAAGATTGCTTTCATTTGCTTAACTGTGTTTTGGATTAGTCAGACAGGCGTTTTCCACTGTGTGATATTAACGACACATGGAGATTCCAATAACCTATGGGGTATCTGAGATACACCCATTACTGTTAACCCCGTTTACTCACTGATTTTATGCTCCCACTTTAAATATTAATTGCTGTATCACAGAAAGTGACCTTAGAAGAGCAGACATACTCTTCATAAACACGAGACCACAGCCCGCCTCTTTACTACACCAGTGGAATTGTTAGTGGTTCTCAAAATTAAGACATTTCCCTTAAATCATTTTGCTTCCTGTCACATAAAAGAACGTTTGACTTCTCATTTAGCAGGGAGGGCCAAGATTGATTTTTCTGTTGGCCACAATCCCTTTTTGTCATCACAGAAGATCTCAAGCAGCTTTAGCTGTCCACCAATCCATTTTATCTGTGGCCAGTACAAATCCTGTGTGCGGGGGTGTGTCAGTTAGTATTCCAACATCTGAAAATGAGTGCATTAATGATTTACTAACATTAGACTACTACACTCCGCACCTTTTAATCAAGTTGGACCTGCTAAATAATCCACACACACACACACACTCTTAGACCCCTGGTCTCACCTGGATGCGTCCATTCTTGAAGACCGGCACCTTCCAGAGGCGAGCCTCCCTCACCAGAGCGGCCTCCAGCAGGCCGACCAGCCGACGGCTCTCCACGGCTCCTGGGTTCTTCATCGGCACCACAGCACAGGCCAGGCTGCACCCAGGACACACACACCTGATGGCGAGGCAGAGGTGGAGGAGGCGGCGACGACACATGAGAGGTTACAATTGGAAAAGCTTTGGCCTCCACAAAACGTCCCTTTACGTTCATCTATTGAACAACGCCTTCAGGTGGGGTCCCTTGACTTCCCTCAGAGGTGAACCAATAACAAGCATCTATTCAACACTGTGGGGCCCGGGGCCCTTTCTAAGGAAGGAAATAAGAGGTAAGGCAGCACAAAGGGTTTAATAAACAGAAAGTACAGGAGTCTAAGGAGATTCAGCCCGAAAACAGCAACTTCAACAGCTCCTTTGAATTTTGGACGGGTTTAAACAAGTTTCACTGGCCATGTTGTGTCCTTTTTGGGCGCCAGTTAGTGGCCTATAATATGGTAAACAGTTCATCAGACCAGCTGCTCTCTGAAAGCTGAGTGAGCCAAGTATGCAGCAGGAAATAAGCTTTCAGTTTCCTAAACAACATCGCCATTTTTCAGACTTTGCGGCCAGGAAGCGCAGGACTGAGAAACTGCGCCGAAATGCAAAATGTTTAAATAAATGATTTGCTTTAATCGGCTGTGGGTGAAATCCCCCCCCCCCCCCACACACGGGATCCAGACGGGATAATGGGCTGCTGCAGCCAAACACATTTGTCTTCCTCTTTTTCGTTGTTGTTGTGTTTCTGTGTGTGTGTGTGCGGTTTCTCTGTGTTCAAAGCAGCAGCCTTACCTCGTCGATTTCAAACGCAGGATAACCCTTCGACGGGAGGAGCATTTAGACGGCTTTTCAGTTAGTCCATATCCACCGAAAGCAACAAGGAAACAAACAACAGTCGGATGCTGTTGGAGAACACAATCTCGGACAGAAACGTGTTTTGGAGGGAATGTACGGAAAGCAGCCGCATTATATACAAAGAACAAATAAAATAAGAGATTTTTTTAAAAAGCGCAAATTATTCCAAACAACTGGGGCAGTTGCACAAATAAGCGCAAACAAAAAAAAAAAAGGAGGCAGGAAGCAAACAATCAGGGAGGATTGAGGGCAAGCCGTGTTTTGAACGCTCCGGACTCCGCCCCGTGGTGACGTCACGCCATCTATAAGGCAGAAATGTGTTACTGGGTCAGACGCGCCGGACCCCGCACACAAAATGGTCGCGCTTTCGCTGGAAATGGAAGACGTCCTGCTGTGCGTGTGCGCGCATTGGATGCGTTCGTCGAGGTGCTGAGATGTAACGGGCACCCCTTTGGGTTTTACCCTCCTTATGTGCATGGACGCTGCTGAGAGCCAGAGCGCACGTCCAGCAGCAGCAGCAGCAGCACGTTCTCTGATGCGTGCAGGCTGATGTTTTTCAGAAATGAACGACATCTAGAAGGAATTTGAATCGGGTTCATTCACCCATCATTGCAAAGATATCTGAGCTTAGAATATGTTGGGTGCCAAACAATCTTGTGCTTGTTTGACACCTTTTGACTTCTCATTTTATTCCCATTGAAACAGCAGATTTAAAAAAAAACAAAAAAATCCCCCTTTTTTTTTTTTTTTACGTCACCTGTCTGGTAGGCTGGTTTTGGCCTAACCTCTCTCTGAGTGCAGCTACTGGTCCTGCAGCCTCGTGTGGTTGTGTTTTAATTTTTGGATATTTTTCACAGCAGCCATTTTGTGTAGCCTCAGGCTGGAAAGCACAGGTGTAACTAATAACATGAAGGATGGCTTTGTTCCATGTATGTGTGCCAGGTGACTCACTGACATGACTAATGGGGCACTTTAAAAAGAACACTATTTGTAAGTCCAACTGTCTGCCATGAAAAGGTCTATTGAAGAAAATAACTGATGAAACGTACATTAACAACATTCAGATTAACATTAGCATTGCTAGCACAGCCTGACCTGTATGAGGCTGACCTGAGGCAAGGATGGATTACCAGGCAGCTTACCTTTGCAGACCCCAGGAGCACCAGGTTTGGTGCACGGCAATTTGCTAAGTGGTAATTTGATAAAGGACTATTTTGTTTGGTTATACTTAATGCACCACCGAATAATCCTGACGCCCTGTCTTAAAGACCTATTTTGGTTGATATATTACTAACTAGTCCTAAATAAAATTGTGTTTTGAGCAAATTGACACACAGCAAATCTGGGGCCAGGTAGTAGCCCTATCCCAGCTCAGGATTAGCCTTAGGTTTCTGGGTGATAATCTAATGAAACTGACATGTCTAGTCTTGTTTTTCATATGGCATACTTGGAAAAACGTGAGGTGGGGCTTAGTAAACCCTGTGGGGCTCACAGCTCGGTTTCCCCCCTTGAGCTCCCTAATGGGTTAATCCAACCCTGCCTGAGGCTGACAAACTACCTTACAGCGTAGCCAGAAAAAAGCAGAGGTTAAACTGCTTTGATTAGCAACATAGCTGTTCCTTTGGTCCTGAGTGAAATGTTTATGTTAGCAATGATAGCATAATGTTTGTATGCCAATGTTAGCATGTGTTGATGCAAGCGTCGGACCACCAGACAGGGCTGCAACTAATGAATTTTTTTCATTAACAATTACTCTACTGATTTATTTTCTTGACCAATCAATTAATTGCTAGGTCTATAAAATTCACATAGTGAAAAATGCCCGTCGCAAGTTCCCACAGGCCATAGTGACATGCAAATATCTTGTTTTTTGGTTAATATATTCACTTTACTATCATAGAAGTCTAAGAAAACCAACACATTTTTGACATTTTTGCTTGAAATCAAATACTCACACAGTTAATCGATAATCAAAATTGTTGATGATTAATTTTTATGCCACTCGACTAATCGATTAATCAACTTACCGTTTCAGCTCTACCCGAAAGAGAGACTAATCAACTGACCAACACTGCTATCAAAGAACCAGAACCAGATGCACTTGAACTACTCTGGAGGTATGTCTCATGCTTATGCTGTATTAACTATTTACGATGTATTTAATGTATTAATTAATAATTATGGCTGTCAACATTCTTGTTATTGGATAATAAATGGGTGGTATTAATGCAGACTGCATATAGTTAAGCATGAAGTAGTTAAAGTAGTTTTTACAAATTTTAAGTCACTTTTTAATAACATTCAAATTTCAGTGTAAAGGTGTTGAAAAATGTATGTCCACTATAGTGGGATCCTGAAGTATATAATGTAACTACTCAAACGTACATAACATACCATGGATCACATTAGGATAGCAAATACAAATACTTTCTATTTGTTTTCTTTTGCTTTTATTCTCTTTTTTTCTTCTGCCTTAACTGATAAGAAAAGTAATATTTTCTCATGGATATTTTCAGGGCAGCACAGCCCCGACCTAAACCAGCTGTTTGTACTGTAGTAAGGTGACCTGCTGCACGCAGTTGTTTCTAAATGTGGGTGTCAAGGTGTCACAAATTAAAACTAAATTCAGTGCCATCTCATCTGGTAATGACAATAAACCTCAAACTTTTTTCATCACTTTCAAAATAACAAAACCACTGCCAGAGCTGAGATTGCAACACTGGAGACTGTTGCAATCCTTGCTCAGTATTGCTTAATACAGTAGCTTGTTTTCCTTTTTTCTCCCCATAATCTATCCGTAGCACACTTGGCTGAATTCATGGACAAAAACACACTAGAGATTGTGGTCATTTACTAAATAAACATACAAAAAAAGTGTTTTATCCAGTTTTCACACCATTCATTATATGCGACTTTTTAAAGCAAGCAATGACTAAATGGCAAAAAACCCCAGCTTTCTTTCTTTACAAATATCAATTAAAAACTATTTAATGTGTTAATAAACTATGGGAATGTGCCTTTTGACTTTCCTTTTTCCTTAGCCACTGAAAACCTGAGAGCATTCATCATTATGTCACTACTGGCAGTGTGAAAGTATTTCGTATGGTCCTCTCACCAGGGATGGATGACTGCATTATTGTTTTGTATTTGTACCAGGTTTTTAGGGGTTTGAAACCTGCTATCAGTCACTGTTCGATAGGGCATTAGCACTATGTAGAACATTTATGGACGGCTAGTGCTACAAAAGTTACATTAATATCAACTATTAACAGATTAAACTTGTCTTGTCTCTCGTAAAAATGATCAAGTACAACTGAAGCTTTAAAGATATGGTGTCTCCCTGCCGTCAAAGCAGTCGGATTGTCAAAGAGTGAAATACATATTTGAAACCTTTATGTCCAAGGTCATTGCAATGGTCTATCAATCAAAAATTGTCTATTTGCCTTATTATACATGTAGTCCAAATGTAGATGCTGGTAAGAGAAGACAATGTTACATGACACATGCAGATTTATAAACTGATATATTTGGGCATATTATTCATGCAGAGAACCCCCAAAGGAGATAGGATTAACCTCATTTTGCTTATTTTAACTCCAGTGTACTGGAGTTGAGCACTGTCCAAATATTCACAGGCTGCAGTGTGCCTGTAACCTATTAGCATGGAGCTATATTAACCTCTTAAGTAAATATTAATGTTGGATATTTGCTCTAATTAGCTGGCTTACTCAGTGTTATTGTTGAAATATGAATGTATTACTTATGCCCATTACAGGCCATTAAGCTGAGCCAGAGACCTGTCAGTGTTGTTCTAGTTTCTCTGTCCCCGGTGGAGGTCAGCAGTAGATTGCTCCATGCCACTTTATACTGGGTGACTTTTAGGGGTCGGATAGCTTGTTGTACAGATTACAGACTGTGCAACAGTGCACAAGTCATATCCCAAAGATTGTTTTGTTACTGACCGACGCTCATAACGACAGAAGGAGAAAACAGACATTTGTGCTTCACAGTTTCCTGGCTGCCTGTGCGCTGTCAGGAAACCTCAGAAATTGACTTTGAGAAGCGCTGGACCTTCTACCGTCAACAAACTTTACCACCGGTCAACAGACGTCAACTGCGAGTGGAAAGTGTTTTCTTTCCACCCTGTCACCTCGCACAGCTGACTGATAAAAAAACAAAGTTGGCCAGCGAGGTCACGACTGGAATGTGGATAAGGAAAGATGGTCACAGCGAGCAGCATATCTGCATGTTGACAGAGTGTAAGAAGCAGTGGGAACACAGTGGTCGAGTGCTGTATCAAATCAGGTTGTGTTTGACTAACACATCTTGTTTGTTCCGTGTGTGAGTGCTTCTTATATCAAGACGTTATTTGCAAATATTCTGGGGCTTGAGCCCACACGTAATTCTGTCCTCCTCCTCAGCCTCCTGTCTCCTTGCGAGTCTCTGTCTCTCGTCATTCGTCAACATGCCCTGCAGTCTGAACTGTATCATGCAGAATGTCATGCTTGCTAACTGCTTCTGCTGCATCGGACGTTTTAGGTGTTTGCACAGTAGTGTGTGTGTGTGTGTGTTTGCATTCCATCGCTCTCCAGTCACCAGCGGGAATATGACTGGGTGGAAAATTGTTGCTATCCATGGTTTTGAGTGTTTAGCTGCTCCCTGTTGGTAAACAGTAGCAGCATAAGCATCTGTATCACTCGGGTCAGGTTGTTTTTTTAGGGGGGGGGTTGTGTAACTCTGAGAGAAAGGGCCTGGCACTAACACTGCTAATTCCCATAGGAGCCAGGCTAAAAAGTGAATACACTAATGGCATTATACAGTGCTTAGAGATAAAAACAAAAACATTATCCAAGATGTTGTTTCTGGTTGGAACCATTTTTTTAAAGCGAACAAACATGCTTAGTCAGTGAATAATATACTGACTAAGCATCAGTGAATATTACCTGTCAATTTAAGGATATAATTGTTCTATATTTTCTTTTAGTCACAAATCACATAAAAACACTAAAACTAACAATGCGTTAGTCTGTCCCTCAATACTTTCCGACTTCCCAACCCTGCTGTGGCCCTCTGCCTCAAGCCCATTAATTCCCACTGAAGACACAGTGACACACACACTGCTCAGTCATTTTCTGTAAGAGCGGGGCAATGTGGATTTAGCACCTGTTACTCTAACAGGTGTAAACGGTGTATTTGTTGGGGGCTATTTTCAGCCGCATATTTGGTGCACTAGTGAGAATTTTACGTGGGGTCAACTAAAAAACAAAACTAACTACTGTGCCCATGTTTCAGTGTGGTGAAGTAAAATGTCACTCTGTGCAACAGTGTGGTTCATGGATGTGTTTTTAATAGTTTCTGGACGACAATAGAGGTCTATGGCACAGAGGAACAATAGCTCCTTTTTAGACAAAGTCATTTTCAAACATCACTTTGGCCTTTGTAACATGGATGACATTACTTTTTCAAATTATTTTATTTCTGACATTTAACTACATTTTTAAAAGTTAATGAAACTTGTAAACATTTATTAATTATGAAAAATTGTCAGTTGAAGCCATACTTATGATGGTGGCCTGAGAGATAACATGCTGCATAAATATTTTCTTAAACACATATTGGCGATAACCCACACATGCAAAGTTTAAAAGAGACATGAATTACCCAAAAGGAATACAAATATAATCCTATGCAGTGCTACGGTATATTTACAAGGGAGCCAAGCCGGACTGCTTCTACAAGAGATGAAATCACTCACAGAGCCTTGGGGGAACACTGGCTTCAACTTCTTGGATCCTAAGTATGAAACAGAAAAGGACACTCTACATGTTTCGCTTGATATCTCAGTAATGATTTGAGCACAGTCTGCTCTGAACAAGAATTTACAATGTGTCTGCCCTACCCCGTGTCTGCCCTCTACCCCTGTAGCCAAAGAATGCTCAGCACCACACCGTAAATCAATGTCAACCCTGAACCAACTTTGTCCTGTCAGGAAAGCTTTGTGCACTTGGCTGAGCACATTATGTTCCTAGAGTCACACCTGATCTCTGACTTTGATCACTGCCTGTCGAGCCAAACTAAAATGGTTTTTCTTTTCTTTTTATCTTTTGAGGCCCCTCTTGAGCATTGTCGCCTCTGCAGTGGCTTAGCTAAACTTACGTCCATGCGTTCCTACAGTCCAGAGAGGGCTGTTCAGATTTTCAGGAATTCAATGTTACAGAACATAATGTATTGACTACACAACTTGTGGTACAGATCCCTATAGACAACTACATAGAGGAAGAAAACTTTCATCCCATGTTCTTAGATCACATTCTACAGTTTTTTTACACTGTCAGTGTACCAAATCTATATTTAGCTCAAAGAACCACAGTATCTATAAGTACAGCCTTATTCACTCCCTACCTTGTCTGTAGACTGTTGTTTCTGGCATGCAGGCAGGTTGTTAGCCATGTTATTTTTCTGTCTCCACTGTCACTATACACTAAAATTGTGCTGGCAGAGCTCTTAGAAATCCTCTTCTGTGTCTCGTACTCATGACTCGTGCACATTGCCATCTCACCTGCAATGAACTTAACCTTATAAAGATCTCAGGGCTGAATCATCTCAACACATTTTATTGCAGGTATAAGGACAGTGCATGGGAGTCCTCTCTTCCATAACCTCATATTACAGTAACAAAATCATAGAAAAGCAAAACATTTGTGGCACTTTTGCAGCACTTTGTACAAGCTTATTTTATGTCCTGGGTGATCCATCTTACTTCCACTTGCTTTATCGTCATAAAACAAAATCGATAAGGGCTGCAGCTAACGTTTATTTTCATTATCGATTCATATGTTGATTACTTTTTATTTAATTTATTTTGTAAATTAATCAGTTAATGGTTTAGTCCATAAAATGTTAGTGAAAATACCCACCACAATTTCCCAGAGCCCAGAGGTTCGTTGTCGAGTTGCTCATTTTGTATGACCGACAGTCCAAAATGCAAATATAGTTAACGTAAAATGATATAAATGAGAGAAAAGCTTGAACCAGCAAATATTTGGTACTTAATTCATTATAGTTGTAATGAATTGTGTTGATTAATTACTTAATATATAAATTGTTTCTGCACTAAAATCTGTAACTTTGCCAAACCTTTGCCAACACCAGCCTCACGCTGCAGAAGTACACTTACATATTTTGATATTATGGGTTGCTCATTAAGCCACACAAGAAGCACGGATTTGGTGATTTGCAGGTCAAATGATCTCTTGATTTCTTAGCTAAAATCTGGTTGAGTATTTTATTTTATTTTTTAGATGTCTAGGTTACATTTGACCCTTGTTTCAACAACATATAGTCATTTATGATGTCACATTTGAGATCTTTTGACCTGAAAATCACTTAATGAGTGCTTACTCAGCAGTTTTTAGAATGGACAGAATGAAAGAAGTTACAGAATACAACAAAAACTAGCAGGGAGTTAATTTAAATCTTGTCAAGTCTTTAAAGGAGAAAGTGAGATGTGCGCCTGTGATATTTTTAAACACAAATTTACCTTATTAGCCTTTAATTTGTGTCGATATATGATTTCTATTGCAGGAGGACAGAGTCATATTTTAAATATTCAGCCTTCCTGTAAACATCTGCTGTATAGTAAAACCATGTAAGCAGATTAGCAGATGGTTCCACAGACCTTTTTAATGTGTATACTGCACTTATCCATCGACCCCTCATAGTGCAGATACAGGAAGAGTGTCTGGAAGTAGGCCATCAAAAATTCTACTGGAATCATTAAAGGTAGATTTTACTGCTGATATGATCATTAACCTTAAAAATCTTTTGTTGGATCTACCACTGGAGGGAGACAGAGGCCAGATCATGGATGTTAAGACAGATGCTGACCATTCATGCAACAGCTTCCCTTAACCGCAGTTAGGTCTTGTTCTGCATTTACTTCATCGTCCCTGTGATATGCCGATGAATCATTTGCTGCTCATTTAAAAAACAAAAAAAACAAGAAAGAAATTCCCTTCTCTCTTTGTTCTGTCTTCTGAAGCAGCTTACTGTGCTTGGCTCGTAGATGTCCGATTTCACCCCTGTCTACCTCAAAGTTTTAAGTCTTTAGTGTGGAATTTGCAGACGGGGAGACTTGACATTGTTAGGGTTAGAGAAGAAAGAAAGCGGTGAAGAGGTGGTAGCAGCCCATAGCCTGACCATCATCATGAAGTGGGTCTGAATAATACAAAAACACGGTGTTGCTTTCTCCCTCCCTTCATGTCGTTATTAAAGGTTGTATGCTGAAGGTAGAAAACATCTAGATAATAACACTGAGGCCAGCTCAATCAATTTCATGGTCTGTTTAATGGAAAAGTGGCTGGTTGTCTGATTATTTTGTACAGTCAGTGTGTCTGATGTGGAATAATGGATGGAGATCAAACAGTGGAAGGTTACAACACCAATCCACATGTCTTATTAAATCTGGAGACACAGGGACTTAAAACAAATTTAATTTTTTCTGGGAGGGAAAAGGTTGGATAGCAGACATTTCGATGCTATGTACTAAATACAAAATTATTGATAAAATATACTGCGAAAGAGAGCAGTTTGCCCTAGAATCGCCCAGGTCCTGGTCATCTTTTGACAACAGGCAGAGGAGCACCAAGCGTAATGCTGTGGTTGTCTTTTTTATCAATAGGGGGCAGTATGATTACACAGGAGCTGCATTCAGCAGCCTCTGCACAAAAGCTCTCAAGTACAAAGAGAGGAAAATATTATATAATAAAAAATAATCTTGGAAGCAGAGCAGCAGTCGCCTAGGAATCTCTGGAAACTCAATATCTTTCAGCTACTGAGTTGGAGTTTCTTTCTCTGATTCTTGTGTCACCTTTTGCCTTTGAAGCCCATAAAAACTGCAAAAACCTTTTCATTTTGGAATGGATATTGAGTTTTAGTTTGTGCTGGCTGTCTCTTGTCTTGGTGTTTGATTCTGTAATTGGAGTGTAGACCTTGGCTGTTTACATTTTTAGAGTTTGATTGCACCTTGTCCACATACACCCCAAGTGCATCATTCATACGCCTTCCTTGCTGTTAAACTTAAGAGCAAGGAGTCAATCATTCATTCAGCAAACCATCTCATCACAAATGTCCACCGTCACATGCACTCATTTTTACAATTCCAGTGTAAAACCAACAAATATTTGGTTCCAGTTCCATTTCTGATTGGCTGAGCCATGCCTTTTTTAAAATACCTCTTACTTTGAAATTAAATTCTAATCATCAGTCTCATGCAAGTGCATAAAAAGGGAATAAGCAAATTTCCATTTAAATCACTTCTGTGTTGTATAGTACCTTGGGTGAAGAATTAAATTTAGTCCAATCAGTATTAAGTGTGGGTTTACTTCGGGCATTAAACAAATTAAGATTTATGGCATCAGATTGCTTGGATGAAACCACCCACTGTATAATAATCATTATTCCACAGCTAATTGTCCACCGTTGTACATATCACTATGGTCGTAATACCAGCGAGGGCTTTCTTTATTTTATCCTGAGTTCACTGGAGATTAGCAAGGAAATTCTTCTCATTATGGGAATTATTAGCAATTTTATAATCCACACTGAACAATGAAATCCTGTGGTCAAAATGAAATGTTAATCTATGAAATCTACATTGGTGAGGCCCCAAAACAAATTGCTGCATAATGTACTTTCCCTTCATGAAACCAGCAGTACACCCATGTTGAAATGTCAAAGTACCTTATGATCTAATTTCACCAAGGTGAAGGAGGAGTTGCAGTTGGAGTCGACTGCACTCATTCACAGCCCTGGAAATGTGAGACATGGCTTTTTGATTGGCTGCAGAGTTTTTGGGGCAGTTTCGGGACTTGCTTTTTGACTTCTTAGCCATGCTAGCAGCAGGGCTCCAGGGATGGCAATGTTGGTTCACCACTTTGGTCTTGACTGAAATATCTCAACAACTATTTCATGAATGCTGCATGAATGCCATGCAATTTGGTAAAGCTATCCATAGTGCCCAGAGGCAAAAGCTTGGTGGCTGTGGCGAGCCTCTGACTTTTCCATTTTTATGACTGAGCGCCTCATGTTCTGCGCAAAAGAGTTATTAGCATTCCTCATTGAAACCAAGCGGCGCTGAGAGCTTACATTCATATGTGCCCATTGCTAAATGCACACACACACACACACTGGATGTATCACTGGATGTGATACAGTGCTGCGCTCATCCATGCCAATGTGTGTCCCGTTTGTCTCAGCATGTGATGGTTCCAACTGCTTCTCAAGTGCCCGCTGCCTTCCGGGTACGTGAGTTTGAGTTCTTCTCAAATCCCATTTCATGCATCTCTTATCGTTCCTTTGCTCCTCCCACTTACAACACAAAGGGGGATATGTGAAGATGGAAGAATCAACGCAACATGCATCTGACAAATGGGACATCCTTGAGTGTCAGTTTGTAGCAGTGTCATTTTACCTGTGACGTGTTGCACAGTTATACCACCTGCCACTGGACTTGGAACAGATTGTTCTGTTTGCCTTGTTGTTAGCCTTTGCTTAGATAATGTGATATACTGTTGTATATGTATTGTACTTAAGTACAATTCTGAGGTATTTTTACTTTACTGAAGTATTTCCATTTCATGCTAATTTACGCTTCAATTCCACTACATTTCACAGGGAAATATTGTACTTTTTACCCCACTACATTTATTTGACAGCTGCAGTTACTTTGCAGGTAAATAATGAATGAAATGACATGAATAAAATATAATGCATTTTTATAGAATGAACTGCCCAACAGCAAATACAGTAGTAACTTTTCATTAGCGCCATCATCAGGTTAAAATTGTCCAATTTTCCAGTGCATTGGTTTATGACCTAATATCTGCATAACTGATGACCTTTGCACAATGCATAAATCGCATCATTCCCTGTTAGTATAAAACCTTAATACCATAAAGATTAGTATGTAGTAACTTACTTCAGTGTGTATCGTTTAGAACAGTGGGCTCTACTGCAACTCTTTTGGTTAGTAACCCCTTAAAACAAAGCAGTGTCCACTCACTTGTGACTCCTCTTCACATGTTATAACCTTTGATGTGAGCAGCTGAACAAAAGTTAGATTTTTCGTCCTCAGTTTGTTTTTAAAGGCCCGAAGATGTGAAATATCGAGTATTTCACAAGAAAAAAGCAACACATTTGAGAAAAGACATCCCTTTAATCACGTTGTAACCCCTCCAATTCATCTTTGGACCCACTGGGGAGTCCCGAGCCCCCAGGTTGGAAACCACTGGTTTAGAATGTAGAGAGATTTCGAGATTTCTTTATTCCTGGGTCCACATATGCCAAAAATATACAATCATTGCCATGTAAAGTGCTTACACCGACGTGCACATGATAAACTATCCTGAGAACATTTTACTCTAGGTGGGTATCTGAAGGAACATTCAGCACTCAAACTACGCAATGCACAAACATCCTCCCACGTGCATTTTAAAATAAAAGATTGAGCAGCATCTCGAAGTTTGTACATTTTAATAACCATGACAACCCATTGGTCATGTCATTACTTCTTCGAAGAAAAGTCACTTGGGGAGCTGCATCGAAGAGAGTGGCCGTCGCGTAGGTGGAGGTGGATGAGTAGGAGGAGGAGGAAGCGCAAGACAAACCAGCCATCACCTTTCTGAGTGAGGCAAACACAAAAGACAAAGAATAAAAATTCTGGCTTTTCTCCTCAGAGGCATAAAAGCTGTGAGAGGCACATGAACGGCTGGTTTGTTAGGCTAACTTTATAATTAGACTTTGGGCTGCCACCATCATTTCTCATCTCTGTGGAAAGGAGAGCACCGGTCCTCATCACAGCAACCTGCCTGGAAGGTGCTCATTAATGAAGTGACGGACACGCACACACACACAGAAAAATACTCACATTTACACTCAGGGGCCCTTTCTACTTTATTTACTCCAACAGCTCAAATAATTGTTTTTCATCCCATTTTAAAATGAGGACAGGTTTTTAACAGCTGTGAGATAACGCCTGCCCCAGCAATCTTAGCATGACGGGACACACACGCACGCTGTAAAAAGGAAAGCTAGACATCTTAATTATCACGTTGAAGTCAGTTTTAAGGATGCTATCATCCATTAAAGTTTCTCTCGTCACCATTTTCAAATTCTCTGAAAAACAGAGCATAGTCAGTGTAAAGGATGCTATACAAACACCAAACAGGTTTTACATTTTCATGTTTATTTTTAAGTGTCGAAACATGGCATTGTTTATTCACTTGAGAAGGTTATTTCCAGGCTGGTTGGTAATGGGTTATAAGGCCAGCTTCCTCCAGCTCCTCTGGGCTCTCCTCTCTCCACCTCCAACCAGCCAATAAGCACACCGTTGTCTACCTTTTTGTAAAATATTGTTAGTAGTATCATGAGGTTACATATCGCTGCCCTGGGATCAGCAGGCATGGGTAGACTTTATTTCAGCTATCATTTCTCCTCTTTTAACAGTCTAGGTAAGCCCTTTTTTGAGTAGGTAATTATACATTGGTTTGATTTAGTTCCACTTTGTTGTTTTGCTGGAGCCAACCCTGAAGCTTAAATGTCCCTAAAGTTCTGAGGAATAAATACTTGTAAATAAATGCTGCTACTATGCAAAACAATAAAAAGAAAATACAAATTATAATAAAAGGAACATAAAAGTATATAAAACACAATTGAAAATCACCTTATCAGCCACCGGAACTGAGAGAGAATACTGAGAGGTTTCATTGAATACCTTAGCCAAGTGGTTTTGTAGACATTTACTTGACATTTACAAACGCTGCAGCATTTGTGCAGGAAATGAGATACATAAACATATTGTCTGCATACATCCAGAAGCCTGCTGCTAGACACAATGGTTATAAATCATTTATATATAAACTAAAGAGAAGTCAACCAAAGACAGAACCCTGTGAGCTATAAGATGAATCCTCTGATAATAATAACACACTGCACACAGCTGCAAATTTGACACTTAAGCCATTATAGAGTGGTGACATTTGGAAAGTTTAGAAATGACAATATTATGGGGCATGAAACCAAGCTGACAGTAATGTCATAATGCCAACAAAAATGAGCTCTTATCTTTTCTTAAAACTATTAGCATTAGATTGTTGTTGGCTAATTCCCCAACAGATGTGACCCAATAAAAAGCTGGTTGTCCACTATCTGAGTACAGCTGACTCTCTTTTTAATTGTACTGTATGTGATACATATTTATACAAGTCATATTAGTTTCCAAACTGCTGGGTAGTTTCTTCTTTCCTCTGTGATTATTTAGGTGAAATGAGATGTTTTTGCTTTTGCTCTTCTTAGGTCTTTATACAATGTGATAAACGTATTGGAGCAGCATCTCAGTGCAGTTTAAAGTGCACGATTATTTTATAAAATCAACTCATTTAGCCATGGTGGGGATATTTTTCTATTGTTTCGCTTAATATTAAAAATATGTATTTCATATTCCAAGATTCATCCAAAACACTCTCAGAATTAAAGGTACAGCAAATTAGAAGCATTCATAATGTGGATATACTTGGACATTTTTCATACCTGTCAGTATAACTGCTAATGAATTTTTGTACCTTGACATTTATAATCTTGCCTTGCTATTTTTTGACTGAGCGCCTCATGCTTAGAGTAAAAGTATTATTAGCATTCCTCATTGAAACCAAGTGGCACTGAGGGCTTCAACCTTGGTTTGAACCTTGGGGTTAAAAAACCCCCAGATAAACTGCACTAACAAGGACTTGCATATGTTGCCATTGCTAAATACACATGCACAGACATGATGTGATACAGTGCTGCGCTCATCCATGCCAATGTGATTCACTCCTGTTTGTCTCAGCATGTGACGGTGCCAGCTGCTTCTCAAGTGACCGCTTCCTTCCGGGTACGTGAGTTTGAGTTCTTCTCAAATCCCATTTAATGCATCTCTTATCGTTCCTTTGTACCTCTCACTTACAAACACCACGGTAGATATGCGAGGATGGAAGAGTCAACGCAACATGTATCTGACAAATGGGACATCCTTGATTGTCATTTTCTAGCAGTGTCATTTTACCTGTGACGTGTTGCACACTTATACCACCTGCCCCTGGACTTGGAACAGATTGTTCTGTTTGCCTTGTTGTTTGCTTTTGCTCAGATAATGTGATATACAGTTGTATATGTCTTGTACTTAAGTACAATTTTGAGGTATTTTTACTTTACTGAAGTATTTCCATTTCATGCTACTTTACAATTCAATTCCATTCCATTTATTTGACAGCTGGAGTTACTTTGCAGGTCCACATTTAGATACAAAATCTATGATCAACAAATAAAAGAATGAACTGCCCAACAGCAAATACAGTAGTTAATTAATTACATTAATGGATCACCAATAACATCCCAAAAAAATAATATATATAATAATAAAACCATTCTGCATTATTAGCACCTTTGCTATTGATACTTTAAGTATATTTTGGTGATACAATCTTGTAATTTCACTTTACAGGACATGTATTACAATATTTTTACACTGGGGTATTGCTACTTGTTTTTGAGTAAAGGATCCAAGTACTTCTTCCTCCACTGGTGATGTACAATTGTGTTGCATGCTTTTCGTTTTAAATATAACTTTGGTACACTTAAGAACGAAATCTTGTTTAGTAATTTCCCCCAGCGTTGCAGGTCAGTTGTAAAAATAGAATGTGAAATACTCTCCATACTGTCTCTTTAAATTGAACCATTTGATATACAGCGTCCCATAAGTCCACACATGAACAGCTATTTAGGTGACTAAAGATCAATGAAATGATTTTTATGTTCATTTCACATGCCCCAATGATTATAAGCTATCACACCAGCGTCTAGCTGCGCTTTCTAAATAGACATGTTGTTTTATTAAAATCCATGCACATTAAACATGTTATTGATTTTGCTGAATCTATATTATCATTTTACCGTCCCATCAGATCAACCCCAGTATCCAATTACCAAACAGATTTCCAGCCCATAGGCCAGCTGATGCTGTCATAAAACATACATACACGTTCAATTGTGCCTGATATGAAAGTGGAGAATTTACATATCATGTGCTCATAAGACATTCATGGCGGTTTTCACTTTTTGCCCCATTTTCAAAAGAAACGACGGTAGAGCTCTTTGGAAAGTCTCTAAAGTTTGTGAACAAACAACTTTTTAAAAGAGTTCTCCAGTGATTTAGTATTGCACTTCAATAGTGTTGGGTAACTTGCAAGAGACAGATTACAAAAATCAAAAACACTGCAGTGGATATCCGGATTTTTTAGAATCCCTAATGTGGGTAAAACTCCAAAAACAGTGAGTTCTATAAACTTTGCATAATGCACTTTTAGCAGTGACCGCATCTATCGTTAGACCTTACCTCTTAGTCAATTGCAGCTGCCTGTGAAAGGCTTCTCGCTCTTCTCTTCTCTGAGCAGCATTTTACCTGTTGTAATTTTAAGATGGTGGACCTCAATCGATAGACTACAAAGGAACATAGGCAAGGATGCCTAAATAGAGAAGAACACTTGTTGCCAGAGCGAGACATGGGACTGTGTGTCAGGGCTAACAGGGAGCTAATGGGACATGTGTTTAAAGTGGTCACATGGGTTGGGGAATTACCTTTGGTAATTGGGAGACAGGAAAGGCAGCAGACAGATTGTATTACCTGAAGGACTTACACACACACTGCCACACACACACACGCACAACCTGGTACACCTATACTTGTGAGGACTTTCTTTGACTTAATGCATTCCCCAGCCCCTCACTCTAAGCTTAACCATCACAACTAAGTGCCTAACCCTAACCCTAAACCTAACCTAAACCTAATTCTAACCCTAATCCTTTAAAACAAGTCATAACCGTCAAACGGCCCCTTGAAGGTCTGTTGAAAAATGAGGACCGGCCAAAATGTCCTCCCAAGATCTAAAATGCAAGTTGGTCCTCACAAAGATGGCTGTACCAGTGCGCGCACACACAAACAGATATAAGACAACTCAGAACTAGTAGCTCAGGCAGCTTTGTCTATGTGTTTGTGTTAGAGCTGTTAAGCCTAAAACCATAAAAAATGGTGGGTGGATTGTACTGTATGTCTTAGGTCTTTGTGGTACTAAGGAGGTTTATAGGTCCAGGTCCATGGAGTTCGAAAGACATGGGCTTTTACCTGGCAGGGAGGGTGTAACAAAAGATGCTATTGAGCTGCATTATGGGATCCACTGTTTTTGAAGGTGGACCCATGCTAGGCACTAAAAGTCCTCTGCTCCTTTGATTTTGACCATTTA
The DNA here is from genome assembly GCA_011952105.1 of Coreoperca whiteheadi. Taxonomy (NCBI): domain Eukaryota; kingdom Metazoa; phylum Chordata; class Actinopteri; order Centrarchiformes; family Sinipercidae; genus Coreoperca; species Coreoperca whiteheadi. The sequence continues at coordinate 4,728,356 of CM022491.1, read as the reverse complement.
AAAATTAGCAAAATGCCAAAACAATTCTAAAACATGTTGACATTGTTTTTGACTACAAAAGGGATGACTAAATGTGATTTCAGTTGGACTTTAAGTCTTTTCATAACGTAGACTGATGAGGTAAATCCAGGTAAACCCAACTATTCCTTACTGATTGTATATATAAAATCTGTAGCAATTACAAAGCAGGAGATGTAGGAAATGATAAACAACTATCATGAAAAAGTGCAGTGAAGCTTGGACGGAAGAGGGACTTTATGCTTTGAAAGAACAAGTCAAGCCAAGGCAAATTTATTAGTATAGCACCTTTCAGTAACAAGGCAATTCAAAGTGCTTTACATAAGAAAACAGAGAAATCTAGAAAATTGAAAACAAGGCCACCATGGTGCAGAGTATACAGGTCATCCACAGACAGCCTGTGCATAATGTGTACATTAGAATTAAAAGACTCCAGCATTAGTGTTTAATGGCTCTGAACCAAATTAAACATTTCAAAGGCTCCACCATCAAAGTGATGTAAAGGGAAATAAATATTAATGAATGAATCAACACTTGCTTCAAAGGGTTGGAAGCTGGGAAAATTAAAAGGGAGCAAGGGTCTGCATAAGGAAGGGTGCTCAGCGGGGAGAATGCACTACTGAAAGGGTTTGATTCCCCCGAGACCACACATACGACCAAATGCATGAATTCATGTTACCGTGAGGCATGTTGTGTTGGTTTAACATCTGTTACTGTGCATAAACTGTAAATGCTTCCAAATTCTTGAGATGACTTGAGGCATGAGGTCATTAAAATACATAACAGTGTCTTGTGTTACGTTTCTTTCAAGTCAGCGTTTCTCTTGCACAAATAATCTACATTAGCAAAACCATACATTCACATGTACATACTTGCTACAGGCAAGTGCAGTCCTATTGATTTGGGCATTTGTAGTGAGTGACCCTGTTGCCCATACTGAGGTACATTCCTACTAAATATGCGGCTGACGAGGAGTTTTTTAGGAGGCAACGCCAGCGTTACTTTTCTTCTTGAAGATTACCCTCTGCAACATTTGTGGTAGCTTTAAGGATGTCATAGGCAAGGTGGACAGCTCATCAAAATGACTGGCAAGTGTGGGGGCGTGAGGTGATGACTAATGATTCATTTTCCTGACTTGAGGCGAAAAGTAAAATTGTTGTGTGCAAGAGGCTTCCATGTTTCACGCAGGCAAAAATATATTTCTATTAGTCAGACAAGAGTTAAAAGTTTACAGTGACAAGGTGTGAAAATGTCTCAGTTTGACCGGAACATGGTTGTCATTGTTTTAAACTGTCTAGCTCAGCTAATCTAAACTCCCATTAACTCCTTTCTATCATTTCAATTAAGTTCTACTTTCTTTTTTAAAGAAAAAGGGATTAAATGCACACATGAGCAGCTTTTATCCTGTCCATTTATCAGGAAGTTGACATTGCTTTATTAAATCAACAAACAGATCTATAATTGTTGATTCAACATCTCACTCAAGAGCACACCCAATTACACGCTCTGAAGGAGCAGACATGTGTTTGACGTGTGACAAATCTCATCACTGTTGGTGGGAGATCTGAAGTGTTACCACAGGTCGACTGACTAAACTTACCACATAGATTCTTAAGTTTTGACACTGATACATGTGAACATATTAAATGAAAGGATTGTTGTAAATTGTTCGAAGTAAAGCTGATGACGCACCGGGACAAATTAAGACGTTGATTATCAATCAGTGTGTGTTGTCAGAAGACATTCAGCTTATGTATGCTCCACATCAAAACAGCCTCCCGTACATCTCTTAAGTATCTTATCTGATTTAAACTTGCAAATCCGTTTTGGTACATGTTTAATTCATCATTTGCCTCAAAGTTTCAGGCTTACATGAGTTAAATATATGCAAATTAACTCACAGTGTTATCCCTGCCCATTAACTCACCATGCCCTCTGATGAATTCTTCCGCACACTAACCCCATGTGAGGTGAGCAGGAAAATAATCGTCCCATGTTGCATTCTCTAATGAGCTGCTATTTTGCTTCCATCTTAGCTTGAACGGAAAGACCCCCTGTTTCTCTTTTCTGGTAGACATGTGAAAAAGGTCTCCTTAGGCGCACAGTAGATACTTTATCCATAAAATAATTTATGCTTTTTGGAGTTGATTATGTGAGAACACTGTGAAGATCTTTGAAATAATGTAAGGATTTGTGTTCTTAGACGTTAAGATTAATTTGCTGCCCTCTGATCTGTAGGTGTGTCACAAGAAAATGAGGTAAAGGAAAATTGTATATTGGACTTACATTTGTTGGTGGACAGAAACAAAACTTCAAATGAATGCTAATGTTGCTACGTATCTGCTGGATGTGTAAATAGGCAACTGTTTGCTAACGACCTCACCATATCAATTTAAAACGTGAGAATGTCAGAGCTGTGTTCACAGCTTGTTTGGCCAAGTGGCAAAAAAATCAGTTATTGCAGGTTTAAATGTTAAGAAAGTAAACGTATCTTGTCTACACGTCACTGTTAACTTTTTCTTTTAACCAAGCATATTTAACCAAGACCTTGAAATGTAATCATGCTTTAGTTGCTACAAGCTGATATTATATAGAAAAAGCAGATGGGTGACATAATGTTCTCTTGAAATGTATTTGCTGTTGCAAATATTAGCATAATTTCTAGGAGACAGGATTGGAATTATGTTGCGTAATGGTAGTTTGGACGTTGTGGCATTTCAATTTAAAACAACATGTAGGATGTATTCTGTTTGTAGGAAAACACATGCAAAATCAATGTTCACACTGTAATATTAACAGTAAAAGCAAGAAATGGGACATTGCACTAGCCCAATGTGGTGTAACCTCCAGAAGAAAGAAAACCTGACCAGTGGACATAATGCCGTCTTCATGAGGCAGAATACATTATTCAACAACACTGGCTAAACTGCATTTCATGTCAGTGGAACCTCATCCATCCTATGTAAACTTGTTTGATGATTTAGTCACTTGGTGCCAGCCTGCTGGTTGTCGACATTTCAGCAATCGTCCGGCTTGTGTGGAGGTTCTGGGGGAAAACGAGAGGTGGAGAAGAGTCTGGGTTTCATCATCTTATGTACAGGCATTTGCTTTTGCTTTTGGTGCCAGCGGGCTTCAGGTTGAGGTTTAAAGTTGTTTCATTTGCCATGTTGATGAAGTTGATGATGTTTAGTCACAGTCCTCTAAGAGGACTTTTGTTTTAAAGTGTATTTGAGAATTTGGACAAGATGCTGCGCAAGATACAAGTTGTAGCTTGCAATAATAAGATGACTTGGGATATAAGGGTTTTTAAAACAAATTATCACAGCACAGATTACCAATATTACATTTGGTGTGATAAAATAAATTAGGTTTCTTAATTATGGGCACATTCACCATATCTGGCTGGTTGGCATACTCATTCTCAAGATCAGTGTCCTCTCTTCATCTCATTTTTTTTCTCTCTCTGTCCCTCTGTCTTCCTCCCCAAGCTCGCTGTTGTCATTGCTTAGGATTTGAAAGAAATCTGCCAACTATTCAGCAAGCGAGCTCCAGCCAGCTCCCGATGCGCCAGTGTTTTAAATAGTCCATGATTTAAACTACTCCCTCCCTCTTTCTCCATGGTCCCCGAGAAGTAACTATAGAGATGCTGTGTTATTCTAAAAAGCAACCGGGGAGTATTTGCATTGATGGAATTCCTTGCTGCCATTTAATGAAGCCTTATATCATGACGGCGTTTCAAAAAGAAACACGCTCATCCTAATTTGAGAATAGAGGTTGTATAACTTGCTTTCAGCAGATGCATTCATGTTATTGTATTGTCTGAATTGGAAATAAATACCATTTATACACTTTCAATCAGTACTTGACGGACGTGTTTCTGTTTGTCTGCTGTTGGAGAAGCATGTGTCATTGTATTCATGAGAGTTTGCCGTCACTGCAATTTCTAAAATTAACTGATAGAACAATTGAACAGAAAAATACAAAGAAAAGACTCATCTGGGATAAATGCTCACTGAGGAGAAAAAACAGCAATCCTAATATTGTTTGGTTGAAATCATTACCTGCACCATCATTAAAGTCAACGAAAGAGGAGAATAAAGAGGCAGGGAAGGTCTGCCACTTGTCAGAGTATTACAGAACAGATGAGCACATTTGAATGAACAATGTGAAAAGAAGAAATGTCTGAAGCATGAACAGACTTCTCATGTGGGTGGATATGTGTTGTGTAGGTGTGAAGCTGTTACTGCTGTATAGAAGGCAGAACGAAACTGTTGCACTGCTTCGTTCACCTTGGTACAATCTGCGCGTTTTCTGGTTTGAATCCTGCACCTTGTGGAAAGGTTAATGCTCTCCCCACTCTCTTATTACTATTAAGTTGCCTTAAGCAAGACACTGAAGACCTGCTCAGTAGAGGATTAAATTCCACGATAAGGCTGAGAGTCCAAAATGAATGAAGCTTGAGGAAATAACGTCCTTAAAACATAATGAATGTCTGTGAATTGAAAAATCGGGGGACAAAAATGTCCCAAATATAAAGGGCGGCCAATATAAGGGTACTGCTGTACCCTAATTTATGGAAGTCATAAGCTGCCAGTCAAGCAGCACAGCCATTGCTATGATGTCATCTGATTAAAATGCTGACTGTTCTCAGAAAAACATAAACCAGACAACAGTACGCCATAAAGCATAGTTAGTAACTGCAAAAATAGTAGTAGCTATGCATCTATCCATCCTCATTATCTATACCTGCTTATGTTGTTGTTGATGTGCATAGCAATTTGTTTTCACTTTGCAATATTTAATGTCATTTCAAGGAGTTTGAGTTTTGATAGCATCCCAGCTTTGATTACATAATGCTAATTATGCTTGTAACATACAAAGGTTCTTATCTTACCTTAATCTTTTGTCTAACTTGTTAATCATCTCGCAATCCCTCAGATTCGTCCTGACCCTTTTGTTACAGAGAGAACCGCAGATCTAACCTGACAACGCACTGTACCGGGGTCATATGTAATCCTTATTCTGACTGATTCGAACATACAAAAAAATAATAGATTTTTATATAAATATATATTTATACTGTATTAGTGCACAAAGTACAGCTCAGGCTGATGGGGATGTCATTAGTTTTGTAGGTATTTGTTCATAAATCAAAGTATTGGACAAACCGAAATTTTGAACAGATAATGGCACTAGAGGAAAAGTCATTCATCCTGAAATGAGCATGAATGTTGATACCAAATTAAATGCCAATCCATCCAATGGTTGTTGAGATATTTCACGTAAAAACACAAATGCGACCCTCATGGTGGTTCATTAGGAATCATCCTCTGGGGACCATGAAGTCTGTACAAAATTTAACAGCAATCCATCGAATAATTGTGATATTTCAGTCTGGACCAATTTGGTGGACTGACCAACAAACACACCGACAGTGTGTGCAGAGTCTGTGTCAGCGTCCAGCAGTGAGAGGACTAGTTCAGACTGATGGCCACTGAGAAAAAGGACCTCCTGTGGTGTTCGGTGGTGCACCCTAGTGGTATCAGTCTGGTGCTAAAGGTGCTCCCGTGTTCATCCAGAAAGGCTCAAAGGGGGTAAGAGGTGGACTCCCAGGTATTTGTTGTCTCAACCATCTGTATGTCTAGTACCAGGAGGTACAGTGACAGGGAGTTCACCACTAACCTCATTTTTCTCAGTGATGTTGAGCTGCAGGAGTGTTACGTCTGATGCTACACAAAACTATGCTTATGTTTTGTTTTTTTAAGTGTTTTTTAACGAGTGAAATGTTGGAATTTTCCCTCTTAAAATGAACCTATCTGACAAGGGAATATTATTTTCCAGTTTAACAACTCACAGCTTATAGAAATATGCATCCTGTGATGAGGGGTTGTGAGTAGGCATAACTATTTTTGTTTAACTATAAATGGTCACACACCAAAAAGGTTGGGAACCAGTGGGTTAGATGTCAAACCATGGTATGTGGCAACCTATAACAGCTTCATACTTTCATTTAGGGATTTTTACCATTTATGTAGGTGAATTAATTAAACAATCCTGTTTAAATGTGGATTCTTTTGATAATCACATTTTCTTCAATTTATCATGCAGTATCAGAGCTAACATTCTGTGCTGGTTGGCACACGGTGTGGGTTTTTCCACCCATTCCTTTTTTCTTCCCCAACTACAGAGCATGCGGAATCTGATTAAACATAGTAAATTCAGTCTGGATATTCTCAGATCAAAATCTTTGCCTGTAGGGCAGTTTCTGTCTTTCGTTTTTGTATTTATACTCTCATATTTAAGTAACAGTAAAAATAGATGACATTTACACAGTTAACGCTCCTACATCCCACCCATGTCATCACGTTTCTGTTATATCACGGCTCGCTTGTGTCAGCCCCCTAGGAGCTTTGTAGCTTCTAAAACGCCGCCTTCTCCCTAAATCAATGCAATATAGTCCCATATGTGAAATAAATGTGGAGCTTGATGTAATTGCCTGAGGAGCACAGTCACTTCACAAATGAAAAATATGCTAATTACTACAAACACAGCATAAATGTAATTTCTTTCTAAATGAAAATGACTGGCAGTCAAGAGCATGTGCACACCCACGCACACGCTAGGTCTACTCCAGAAGATGGAAAATATATATGCACACACATATACGGTAAACAAGTACACAGAAGAACTATTCACTTCCCCCTCTGCCCCATTCCACCATCGTCTTTTCTATTGATCACACCAATACTGTGCTATATAAGTGCCAAGCGGGATGTTTTGCTCTCTCTGCCCTTTGGAAAATTCGTGTAAAGAGTCCTTTTGAGTTTACATGTAGGACGTATCCCAGTATCTAATATCTACAATTCATTATCCATTCTGTATGGGTGGCATATACCTCAGCCCTTGAGCAGTTTGGGCATTTGTCCACACATGCTTTACATGCATGTTGACACACGCTTACTGAGTAGAGAGTCTGTCCTTCAACAGCAGACATGCGATCAAGCTTTGTTACAGCGACGTCCACCCTGTTGATGTACATTTGGGAATTAATCATAGCCTGTATACAAATTAATCCTCATTAGCTGGCAGGGGCTGCATTTTGGAACAAACCTTTAATGTAGCGTTGCTATGGAAGCAACAAATAGCAGGGAAAAACGATTGGTATTCAATACAGTATTTACACGCGCACACCCCGCTTAAATGATTGAATAGTGTCTCTGTGAAGAACAGGCAAGGTTTCACCTGTTGAATCCTTGGTTGGGGTGCAACAAAGACAGCAGTGGTGCCAGTGGTATTTACGTGTATCTAGGATGTTTGAATAAATCATTTGGTATGGAAGAGAACAGATGTACCGGACGAATTGTTTTGAAGCAAACGTGCCATTTAAATGTTCATGCTCTACAAAAAAAAAAAGGAAATCTGCCAACTATCCTTGTCCATTTTTTTGGTTTTGTCTCTTTATAGTGTGCTTTATTCAATTTGATTCTCATAAAGCAGCCACGTAAAAAAAATTCTCGTAACATCTCTGGGTAATGTAATAAATTGCACCCACCTGAAACAATTGATCTTTTATGACCTTCAAGTGTATTGGTTAAAACAATGTGACACAATGTATGTGTATAAATACCTTCAAAAGTTCAAAAAACACCTTTAAAAACTAAAGTGTTTGATTGATTTCAGCACTGTGACAGGCCCAAATAAACACTAACAATCACCTTTTGTTGTATAATCCTACACACATCTCATTAGATTAAAAGTGATTAAAAGTTAATACCTCATCCAACATGTTCAAATAGGCCGAGTTAGTTAGATATCCCTAATGGCTATTTTCAACACAACCTCAGTCGGGTCTAAAGTAAAAAAAATGAAATGTTTATAAAATTGGGGTTAAAAATTGGATTGGAACATTATAAACTTTGAAATGTTTTTCTTGTCTCTTGAGATTGAAACAAACAAGTGTTTATTTTTCTGTAGAATGTTGAAAAAGCACTGATAATCCTGCTGACTAAGCTGAAAAGATGAGAAATGGAGCAGGCAGACACCTCAAATGCCCATCATGCGATGGCTAATTGTGCTCTCCCTTTCTACATGCAGTAGCGTGTCACTTTTGGTGCCCAGTCGATCCAGGAGCTCGTCGACCCGGGGCACTCGGGCAGGCATCAAAACGTGACATGTCATTCACCTTTTGATAGTCCACACAGAACCGTACACTCCCATCTTTCTTAACCACCAGAACGATGGGACTACACCAGGCGCTGTTGGATTCTTCTTTTACTCCCATTTCTAGCATGGCCTCCGCCTGAACCACTGTTCTCTTGTGTTCAGGCAACCGGTAGGGCCGTGAACGCACCCGCTCATTCTACAGCCACTACTGCCTGAGTCGGCTCTCGTCGTGTCCGTATGTCTCTGCTCCGTGGCAGCGCACTCCAAGACCTCCGTCCCCTCATCCAGCACGCTACTGCATGTTAAAAGGGAGAGCACAATTGGCCAACGAGTTACAACTGCGTCAGTTAGCTCTCCCTGACGCTGCTCACCTGAGCCACTCCCCCACCTCTCCCCCTCTGCAGCTGACTGCTCAACCAGGCCTACCCCCACATGGTGAAATATGACAGCGGAGTATTTTGAGTGTTATGGGCTGAACTGGTTTGGAATAACCTTTCTCGTTCTTGGCTGTTGCCATTGTTTTTATTTTTATTGGATGGTTTCCTTTTGGCTCTACAAGTCTGTAGCCAAGGGTAAAGTTGTATTTTGGCTTTAGGGATGTAAATCTAAAGTGTTATCGTTACCATAAAACACAACTCCAATAATAAGAAAACAAAAGCTCATTGTGGTTTATAACAGGTCTTTTGACAGTCGCCAGGGGGGATATCAGGCCGTGGAACTTATCAAACTGTGAGATAGCCGACCAGAATTTCTGCCAAAAATCCATCCAACGGTGCGACAGCCAGATTGTTGATCATTCAGGCAATTAATCAGGCGTTGCGACCCTGCTCAAACTGCATGAAAACAACAACCACTCTAGCAGAAATTCTACCCATTTCTAAATTTGGTGAAGTTTCTGCCCGGCTTTTGCCTGTTGTTGCATATCTGGTGGATTGCGGCCTCATTTCACTAGGTACTTCCCAGAATGATTGGAGGTGCTTTGATTGGGAATGGCAACATGGTGGTTGGTGTTTGGCCCACATAGTTCTCCATAAAAAGCCTCTCTGTTTTCTAGACAATTAAACGAAAAAGGTTTCCATCCCCAAGTTCAGAGCTCATTTAACCAAATTAGAGAACAAATTACATTAGTAATGAAAAGTAATTGAGCATCCTGTAATTAAAACCAAGACAAACGGGCTTGTCAGCTCCACTTTTATTCAGCATTTGGCCATATTTAAGTTTGAATTCCTCCATTTATCAAATCATGGCTTCATGTAAAAATGGCTGAATTAAGAAATTACCGTTTAATTAGCATGTTGACGTTCTACCTGACTCCCGTGTGTTTTCATTTAGTTTTTTGTGGTAGTTTTGTGGCTCTTTCCCTTCTTGTTCACGTATTACAGACTTGCTGGCTCGTCACTGGCTACCTGATGTGTGTCTGGCTTCACAGCAATGCATCTGTGTAAACGACTGACCGGCATGATTAAATCAATTTAAGTGTCTGTGTGCCAGATGTGGCAGCTAACTAAAAATACAGCTTAGTTTTGACAGCCACGCTCACATATGCTAATTCATCCTTCTATGACCTGTGTATCACAAAGCAATTAAGGAACAATTGCTTATAATACTCTAGCAGCTTAAATGTGATTGATAACCAGTTGTGGGACTGTGGCAGGTGTATATTTATGAGAGTTTAATGGCCTGAAAGTTGACAATTTACCCTTGTATCTCTTTCTCCATGGAGCTACATAGTTGAGCTGTGTGTATTTTTGCCTCTCAAACAGTGTGAGAGAAAAAACAAATGGCATCCACAGCTCTCTTCCCTTAAGATTGTGATGAATTCCCTGCACTCTGATTAGGCCTTGCTAGCTTGACTGGCCATTGCTCTCGAAAGACAATGGGCCATAATAGGCTTTGCTAAATGGCCAGGACCCAGTCAACGGGGGAGAAAGATGAGGTGAGTAAAAAAAAAACCTGTTATACCTGTTAAGAGTGGTAGAGAGAGAAAGAGATTGAACGAGTACAGTGCAGGAGAGACGGAGAGAGGGAGTGAGGGAGTTGTTTCCTGTATTAAGTGGCTTTAAATGGCTGTGAGATGCAGTTAACGAGTCTGACCTGGCAGGGAACCAGAGGGTAGGCGGCTGTCAGGTCAGGCCTGGCAGTCTGGGCATCTGTGTGTGTTTTTGTTGTGTGTGTGTGTGTGTGTGTACATACTTGCCTGTGTGTATTTATTTGTTTCTCTCCCGTACCCAGCAGTCAAAAGAATATAGAGTTCACCTGTCGATTAAGTCTCCAAACAGGAGCTCCACTGTGCCAGTCACAACTTGGCCATAACGACCTTAATAATTGTTGCAGGCAACCCTGGCAATGGTAAACTGCCTTCATATCCGTGTGTGTATGTGTGTGTGTGTGTTTAAATAGGAGGACATACACCCAGATGTCAATTTTACTTGAGACATTAATTGTGACCCTGATTTAGTGTGACAGGCATATACACCCAGAAACACACATTAACTACCTGCAACTAGACAGCGTTGCAAAACCAGTCGTGTCTGTGCCGGATTGCAATTAACCTTCAGCAGAACGAAGGCGATTTGGAAGTGGAGTACAGAGCTGATTTTACACCTTTCTCTCTTCCTTCCACTCTGTTCAGCAGTTTTTCATCACATTTTGTGTTTTTCTTCTGGGGGAGATTGAGGCTCCCTGATGAAATAAATATCACTATGCAGTATTTATAACATCTGGTAGCACCAGAAACCTTTTTTATTTCCTCTTGAAACTGTAATGCCAAAAGGCTACTACCTCACCTAAAACCTAGCCAAACCTTAAACCCAGCATTGTCAGATCATAAAATTAATTTATTCTTTCAACAGTGATTTGTTCCTTTATGTGTCATTCTAGAGTTCGTTCTTTGGAGGACTTAGAACCTGTTAGTAATATCTCATGACCTCCAAATGATCTCCATCATCTAGTTGGTTTACCACGAGTTGTTTAATAGTAGACAGTGGAGGTTCCAAAGTAGTTCTAATTTGGCAATTTAGAAAGCTTCTAATCTTTTTCAGTACTTGAAAAAGCATTTTCTAGGAAGGTAATATTCATCTTCTGGTTGTTGAAAGGACATTTTGTTGTACTCAGTCCTTTGTCCATCCAATATGTTTGAATCTCATGTTGATTGTGGATGTCATTTTAAATGTGTCACTAGAATACATTTAAACATGACCGAACTTTGGGTAGTTAACCCTGTGCTTGGTGGTTGCATGTGAAATTCATTTAATGAGCCAGTTAGGCTGCATCGGGTCAGCATGGCAGCGTATTTTTGTGAGTGGATGAACTGCCACCTCCAAATCCGGTCCCTAACCTGGAGATTCTCACCACTGGTTTCACACTGGCCTAATCACAGCTGATAGCAACGTGTGCATATGTTTTTTTGTTTTTTTTCCCCCTGTTTTCGCACATTTGTGGTTCTCCATTTGACTGACTGATGTTGGACTGATTGTTTATTCATGCAAAAACACAGCTGAGCGTTTACTTACCGAATGCATCTGTGTGTGTGTTTGTCACTGTGTATATATTCACAAGAGGTGGGTAAACATACGCACGCCTGTTTTATTTACGATTTGACATTAATTGTGATGCTGATTTGGTTTGACAGCGGTAGACACGCACGCACGCACACACACACACACACACACGCATGCAGACACACACGAACGTACTACCAGCTGCATGAACATGCTTACAAGCCATTTGTGTCTACCCTAGAAAACAATTAACATTGAGCAGAACGAATGGAGTACTGAACGACCCATGCAGAGTAGGGAGTTCCTGCTGTTGCTCATTAGTGACGTGCAATACATGATGTGCAGAGATGGAACCATGCCACATGTTTGCATAAACATGAAGCCTTATATTGTTCAAGAAAATTGGCTGTGCTTCTATACCTATCCAATGTTTATGTATGAGTAAATTGCTGATGGCTGGCCTCCATCAGTGTGTTTTGTTACAGATGAATATATATATCGTACAATGACTATACCTGTGTTTTGTTATTTGCATTTTCAAACAAAATAGATAAATATTCTGATATGTGTGTCTAGTACCGTGTAGGTCTTCAAGTGATTCAACAGATTACCGAATAATTTCACCTGGAAAGCGGGGTGTGATGGTGTTGTCAGGTTAATGGAAGTTGCGTGCCATGGGTGGAGGACAAATGGATGGGGTACTCAGGGAGATGAGACAGAAGGCGGGGCCGTTGTCTCAAGTCCCCATGAGATCCCTGAAGAAAAGGACAAAGACACAGAAGGACAGATGGGAGACAGGAGAGAAATATGGGGATCGGGAAGAACGGACACAGACAATGAAAGCAGAGTTGAGCTGGTCAGAACAGTTGGGTGGCAAATGCATGGTCTTCTTAAGTAGAAGCATGTTATAATGATCGTAAATGCATGCATTTTCTTCTCGAAATCACCCCTGTGTCCTGGGTAGATCTTTTGCTTTGGTGCTCACAAGCATACGCAAGCTAGCTCTGGTAGACCATCAGTCTGAACCCTCAACAAATACTGTATATGATAGACCCTTTCTACAGCAGACATTTTGACTTAGCAGGAAAAGCACAGGTGATGTTAACAATCGTTAACAACGGTTCAGTTCAAGTGTCTCAGTAAGCTATGGCAGTACCAACACCAGGACCCTGAAACTAGCTCACCTAAATGGAATGCATTTGTTTTTGAAGCTATCAGTTACACCTGCTTTTTGTGTTATGACCAGCGAAAATGTCTGCTGTGAGAAAGGTCTAATGGTCTTTCGGGAGAGTTAAGGCGTAACAATGCTGGGAAATTGGACAGCGGCATATCCCGACATTTCAGTGTGCGTCAGCCTGCAATGACTCATATCAGCTCGCCACCGGTGTGCCGGCTCGCATAGAAAACAGTGGGAGTATGGGTGATGTTGCAGATGTGTGTTGCCCTTAAGCAATTGGTGTTGAATAGCATTTTCTTAAAAGTATTTTGCCTATGCTCCACCCCCACAGGAGTTTTCACACAAGTTGGTGATTAGAGTTTCCCGTTCAACAACAAACTATTTGTTTGGATGAAACAACTGGATATCATTCTTATAAATACATACACATTTTCTCTGTAATGATGATGATGATGATGATCATAATAATAATATAAATCTATAGCTATTGTTCTGGGCTCAAATGAGCTGCATTATTAGTCAATATGATTATTGGATCGTGGATAAGGTATGTTATACTAAACATGCTTATCAGGTCATAATTAAAAAATGCAAGTAGGTTATTGCATTATTGGCTTTTGCTACATCTTTTACTGATTTGGTGGGATTTAAGATTTGTCACATTTTGAGCAGTTATTAAGTTATCTACCATGTATACTTGGGTGAGTGTGTGTTTATGGGAGTGTGTGTTTTATCATCAAAACTAAATAGCCATATGGTTTAGGCTGGGCCTTCACAGGAGGAAGATCAGGATTGCAGTTTTGACTCTCAACCTTGTCACCCCCCACCCCCACATTCTGGGAATCGGGATAGGTCTGCACTTGAACCTGAAGAGAATTAAGTGAGTAAAAATATAAGAAAATAGTTTGGGCAATGAGTAACACTGTAATCTTTATATCTCATATTTAAATTAAGTCAAGCAAGTGCATTCAGTAGAGAATACACTGGTCTGTGCGATGTAGTCACTCAAATCACAGCAATACGTTTTTTTGGATTTCAGCATTAATTGTAAATCTATTTTAGAGGGAGGTAAAGCACTGTTTTTCCCAGCCCTCCATAACAAGCGTAGTCACTTTCAAAGAGCAGATAAAGGCTCCATGCAGTTGACTGCCTACTCTTGTTCTTTTCCTGCAGACACGTGGATTAGGCATCAGTGAATGTGTAGGTGAAGTTAAGCACCTGTATCAGATTAACATTCAGCAGCAGTTGTGACTCTGAATTCATTACCATTTGTTCGCTGTTCATGTAAGAAAAATTGCATGCCTCACAATTGTGAAAGACAGCACAACATATAATTATTTCAACATTATAGACACTAACGTCATATTCAATCATTAATGATAGTTGCGTGAAAATGATTTGCTTTTGTTTCAGTTGGCTTAAGTCAATCATGTTGGCATGTGTTAAGATAAACCCTGACACTGGAAATAACATGAATTGTTTGCTTTCAGTTTTCAGTAATCAGCAGTAATTACTGAGTTATGGTAAATGATTGTTTCTAAGAAAGGCAGTAAATCCAAATTACTATCACGCTTGTCAAGAGGGAAAATACATGTTCTGTGTTGCTAAGAAATAATGTTTTTGTCTTGTAAATGTGTTTTCAAACTTTTTTTTTTTACAGGAGTCTAGTTCTTGGCCATGCACATTAAATTAAATTTTATTTATATAGCCCAATATTACAATTTGCCTCAAAGGGCTTTACAATCTGTAAAACATACGACACTCTTGGAAGTTAGATGGTTTATTGTTATGATTTTTTAGGGTGCGCTATCCAGTGGATTTTAAAATGATGTGTATGTATGATGGTTGGCTAAGTAATGCTTGGTGATGTCTTCACATTTACAGTTTGCTGACAGAGAGCAGACTGCAATTTTGCTTTGAATGCAACTTCATACCCTGACCAGTCAATCCATCTTGTTTGTGTGAAATTCAAAGCTCATGTTATAGTCTCTAAGAATTTCATTAAATCAAACCCCATTTTTGGTACAATTTATGGTCTGCATTTTTCAGCAATAGCCATTCAATGTATTTACATTGTGTAATTGTCTCTACATATTAGTTTTTATTGTTAGTGATGCAGTCCGTTATTCCCATGCTGGCTTAAAACACAGGAAACAATGCATGTATCCAGCATTACTGCTCTTACTTTTATCTCAATGCTGTAAGCCTTAGTGTATATTTATCACTCTCCTAATGCTGTATCAGAGCTGAAATAAGTGATGGGCTAATGCAAAGCAACATTTCCTACAGCTTTTATTGTGAAGCGCTCACAAGAAATGCAATTGATGTCTGTCAGAGATCAGCGCTGTCTACAAAACAAGACAGGACTGTCATTTTTTGAATTTTCTGACAGCGGACCAGTTTTAAATATTGCAGGAAGTAGATGAACAAGAAGGAGCAGCCACAGTAAACTGTTAGATGAAGAGCTGCAGGTGACAGACGCACACTACCAACTCCCATTACTGTGCTCTGCTGCTGTCTGGAAGACTAAATGAAATCCGATCAAAATTACAATTATTATTAGTATTATTATTATTAGCTGACTACTGATTATGTACTTTCATTAAAACAACATGAGTTTGTTTGGTTGCACTGCAAACGGATACACCCGGTTCTCCTCTGCTGTATTTCAGACAAAGTAGCTGCTCAAGTGTGTTTACTGTAGTATTAAACTGCACTTTCTGTTACTACGGTAACCAAGGGTGTCACCAAATCAACCACAACCGAAATCGATTATTAGATTATTATGAATTTAACAGATGGTTAAACATTGGCTTTGTTCCTAGCTGCCTGGCTGACATTTCAGGCCTAGGCATTATTATGAAGTAAGAAGGTTGAGGCATAAAACATTTGATGATTATACTGTAATACACAGAATAAGGTTCGGAGATATATGTTATATTGTATTATAGTATATTTCCAGGAAATTTATTTGAGAAACCATCCATCCATCTTCTTCCGCTTATCTGGGGTCGGGTCGCGGGGGCAGCTGTCTAAGCAGGGAGGCCGAGACGAGAGACATAGTCCCTCCAGTGTGTCCTAGGTCTCTAAGGGAGTGCCCAGCCACCCTACGGAGGAAACTCATTTCGGCCACCTGTATCCGGGATCTTGTCCTTCCGGTCATGACCTAAAATTCATGACCACAGGTGAGATAGACCGGTAAATAGAGAGCTTCGCCTTGCAGCTCAACTCTTTCTTCACCACAACAGATCAGTATATCTTCTACATCACTGCGGAAGATACACTGATCCGCCTGTTGATCTCCCGTTCCATCCTTCTCTCACTTGTGAACAAGACCCCAAGATACTTAAACTCCTCCACTTGAGGCATGAGCTCTCCACCAACCTGAAGGAGACAATCCAGCCTTTTCCGGCTGAGAACCATGGCCTCGGACATGGATTGAGAAACCATTTATAGATAATAGATATAATGAGATGGCAATGTTTTCGTTTTTTGGTTAATACAATAAGTTAAATACTTACAGTATAGAAGACAAATCAAGGTACTTAATCACATTGATGCAATAATCCTGTAAATCCAATTTTGCCACACAGCAGTCCTGCTCATTGATTCCCTCATGCATCGAGGGATACATGATTTACTCATGCATTCCCTCATTCCTGCAATGGCTTCAAACAACTTGAGACATTGTCCCAATGCTCAGTCTGCACAGTTAGTCTAAGCATTTCTCTCAAATGAGGCAGGCCTTTTCAAAGTGTGAAACATGGACCCAGGGAGAGGCAAAATTGTTTCACAGTGGATGCTGCCAAACCCACCCTGCCAGCATAGACACAGGTGGCAGGCAGTGACAACACACACAACCCAACCTCTAAACTGCCAGCACCCTGGTGCAACAGCTGTGCCAGGAGACAGATACAACCCAGCCAACACTGTAACCAGTGCCTCAGACCGGCTTGAATGGTTGAAAGGAAAAAAAAGGAGTCTCAAGCCTCTCCACTGCTCACGTTGACCAATCCGCCTGCACAAACATGCTGCAGAAAATTACAGATAAAGCCTCTAGATGGTCAGCGATTGAATTGTGTGAATGACGTTATACTGAAGGACAAAGGATGTGATGTGTCACTCTGGGCAAATGGTGCCCTTGTATACGACTAGCGCAGGCGCTGGCTTCTGTTGTATTATGTTCTCAGGAGTAGATCTGACATTGTTTTCTTAAACACACCCAGAGCTGTTCAGTATGGACACCAGTGGGCTCATTGAGTGTGCAGAAAGAAATTAAGTTTTGTTTGTTTGTTTTTTTCATAAATTGAATTGAATTGGGTCGAACATCATTCTTGTCACCATGCTTTCCTTTCTCCGAGTTGCCAGGTTACCAGTGAGACATTGCTCATTCACTGCATGAATATGCTCCAAATTTGTGGGGATGAGAACGTCTTGGCTTCAGTGCTGCAAGTCCACAACTCTTTGGGGGAAAGTGAAGTCCAGAAGTGAATTAAAAAGAGCACTCTGCTTGTGTGTGTGTGTGTGTCTGTGTGTGTGTGCTGAATATTTAGAATGAATAATCGCAGTGTCGCATAAGGAGTGTCGACTCAACTGGTATTTACCCAATATTCTGCTGTTAATGTCTATAATTTTTTGTTCTCAAATATATGAATGGCCTAATATGTCAAATGGAAAGCTGCTGAAAATTCTGACATTTATGTTCACTGTACTGCACCTGCTTTCTTAGGTCCCTAATTTTACCACATACTTGCTTCACTGTGATGTGGCTAAATGAATATTCTACCAAAAATCTTTGTTTCTATCAAATAGACTTGAAAAGCAATTCTGAAAAGTGCGTAGCTCACTTCCTCCTGGTTGATGACAGCAACTCAGGTTCAAGTGGACATGTCCATGCAATCGTTTTAAACCCCTTGTGGAAGATAATCCACTGCTCCTGTATCCATTTGTGTGCTCAGTATGTTCCAAACCGGTATAAATACACCGCTTTTGCTTGTCGCTTGTTGCTAGTGTGGTTAGCGGTTAAATGTCCTGTGTTCTACTTTCCCATCTCCCATTTTGGTGCTTCAGTCTCAGTTTTGAACAGCACCTGCTGCTGAGAAGGAATTGGTGCCGGTGAAAAATGGTTGGCATGCTGTTTGTAGGTGGCCAGTAAAACAACAGCGGCATACCAGTAACTACTTTTCGGCACTCAAATTTTGTCTAATAGTCAGTCTTACCTGCATATCTTATGTCTGATTAACTTTATCATGCATCTCTATGCTGCTGCTCTCTGCTTATATCTGAGCCTGAAAAGTGAGCTCCCTGTCTCATGTTTCTCTTCCCAGCAGTCTCCACTGCATCAGTGGCGAGTCGCGCTCCCTGCTATGTGCCGTGCCTGTGGGGAGTCTCGTCAGTCACCCAGACCTAGGACACCTCCTGACAAGGTCACAGAGGTCTGCCACTCTGAGATTAGAACAGCTCCATCCATCCAGAGAGTTCCCCCTCTGGGCAGCCATTATCATAGCAGATCGTCGTGCCAAAAAGCTCAAATGGATATGTAGTGCACAGGCTGTGACCTTCCAACAGTCTGCTGTCGTTTCCAGGTCTCTCTGTCTTGTGAAATGGTGATGGGTGGTGGTTATAGTGTTCCCCTCTTATTTTTTTTAGGTGGAATGATGGTGTTTTCAGTAGGAGAAAAGTTAATAATTTCATGTTTGTCCACAATTTTAGTGTGTGGGTGAAAACAAGGGTTCACATGAAAAGGATATTCCTTATCGCATTTGATGTTGCTGTTTTTAGTGTTTGTGTGTATGTGTGTGTGTGTGTGTGCGTGTGTGTGTGCCATCGACTTCAGCCAGGCCAACAGCAGGGATGGGCAGGCAGCCTGTTTAAGGTCTCAGCGCCCAAAGGTTTCACACAAACACAGCTGTCAAAACTGGTGCACAACCCTTATTAGTGATTATTAGGGCACACACGTTTGCTTGTGTGAGTTTTGTTTGACTCATGGTTCACCGTTGGGATTAAGAGAGCAGTCTGGCTGTGGCACCTGAGATTTATTGAGGCGTTTATCCATCCATTGGTTCATTCTTTCATGAGGTCTGTTTGGCGTCAAATATTTTTTCTGAAGTGAAGTGGTATCCCAGACAGTACCACTTCACTGCAATTCCTAATCTCCTCATAAACAATGATTGACATTAAATGCTGCCACTTATCACCACCTCCCCATTACTGCTGTTTTACTTTGTGTTAGGGCTGCATGATATGGTAAAAAAAAAAAAATCACATTATGATTATTTTGACAGTTATGATTGCAATATGATTCACAATTATTGGGAATAATAATTTTTCCATCACAATTTTAATTTTCACTGAAAAAGCTTAAACATATTTGTTGATGTGACGTTTGTTGGTTTCAGTACCAAACAAACAAGTTTTCTTACATCTGGATAACAAGATGTGTAGGCCAGGGCATCTCTGCAGCACTACAGTACTTCATTATAATGCTGTGTAGTCACACATTTGACCTTTTTATCAAAAAATTGCAGCTTCTGTGATTCGGATATTGCACTTGGCCATATTGCGATTTGGATAATATTTCCATAAATTGTGCAGCCCTACTTTGTGTGTGTGTTTTTTTAAGAGGACAAAGAAAGATAAGAAGTGATAGCAGCTCTTGTTAACAGCAAATATCCAGGTTGCAAAACATGAAGTTGAGATGTTCTTCTTAGAATAGAAGTAAAATAAAGTTGTACATGACTTTCAGTTCACTGTCCTATTTTATAATGTAGCAACCTCCCTTGCAGCAAAAATGCAATCCAACTGAGAATTCTTGTGAATCTGACCTGGTGTCATCTACTGTAAAATGCAGTGTAACAAACATAACCCATCTCTTTGTCTCCAGTAAGTGCACTAATTACTGTGATTATACTAATGTCTCTTAATGGGGTTATGATTTATTGATATTTAAATGTGAAACAAAGCACCTTTGAAAGGATAAACCATTTATTTGGATAAATTGAGTCTTTGATTAGCTAATTATTGTGTGCTGAGAAAACTTCGAGTAGTTTACCTCTGTATGCCTGATTGTGTTTTGCAGTAACAGTTTTTGTCTTTGCACAATAGACCTTTTTTCATGGCAGACATATTGGCTTGTCTTGTCGGGGTAGATGAAAAAATAGGTTCACATAAGACTTGTGATTCGTATCTTTTATTTAATTCTGCACTGATTTCAAACATCAATTTTTGATCAAGTTAATCTTGGATTTAATATCTTAAAAACTAACTTTGCAAGATGAAAGTGATGTGTTTTGTGAATACAGTGCAGAGGAATCAACCAGGGACTAATGTTAACGAAGTGGAGCACTTCAATTAAAATGATTGCGATTCATTTTTTCAAATAAAAAAGCCATGTTCGCCCGCATTCTTTTCTCTGCTTTTTTTCTTCGGTCACAGAGGGACCTTTGCCTAGACGAGTTGGCTTTACTGCCAGTTGTGTTTCATATTACAATGAAGTGGACCAAAAACATGAGTAAACGCTTTGGCACGCAGTGCATGGGATAAGAGCCTAAGCACTTTACTTACCACAAATTTGAATTTTTTTCCTCACCACTCAAAGGTGAGTCAAACAAACTTCTTGTTTTTATAACAGCAGGTAAAACACCACTATATCCTACAATTTTAATAAATGCTCTTTGAGTGTTTTTGAGTACTGTGTAAAGATACCTTAAGATGCACCTTATGAGCAAAACTTTAATTTTAACCCGTCTTATCCAATGAACCACTTGGAAAAAGAGTAATTTCTGACACCAAGGGGATATTCAAATTGTATCTTTCATCACACGTAAACTGTTGTACTGACATGAAATATCAATCTTTAGCGCTTTATTTTCATTAACTTCTAAGCTTCTCTGCCTACTGCCCCTTCTCCCTTTCTTCTTCACCATAGCTTGTTCCAAATTTAGACGGCATTAGATCTGAATTGATGAGAGAGGGAGTTTGCGTGTTTGTCTGCCATAGAACAAATCGGGGCGTAGTGGGGGCAGGGAGATGGGTATGGGGAGATTGGGGGATCTAATGTGAGTGCGAGGATAGTATATGGCTGTGTATGAACACTGTCAAGAGAGTTGCCAAGGCTCAGGCAGCATGTACCCGGGGGGTATGGAGTATTTGTTTGGAGATGAGCGCGCGCACACGTACACACACGCGATGTATCTAATTGGCAGAAGACAGCTGCTGCCAACCAGAAAACCCATGTGAAAGTACTCATCGTGCTTTGGCCCACAGGCAGCCACGCCACACTTAACAACTTACCCTCATTGTAATGAGGGTAAATGTGCAGTGAATTAATTTCCGTCTTAAGCGTTTTATTTACAAGCCATAGCAGCACAAGGGCTAACAACCTTTGATTGTCATAATCTTCTCATCAAAGTTATGGAATATTGTCTATAACTCAAAGATTCATTGGAGCAGAGGAGAGAGAGACTATAGTTATGGGTTGTTTATTTCCATTAAATTGTCAAGATGTTTCCCAAGCATGCATGGTATAACAGTTCTGAGTATACACTGACAGTGAAGACACTTCCTGTGTGCTCTAAGAGGACCTTAATAGCCAGAAAATCTCCTGTTATTGGCAAATTGTTCTCATCATCATCCCTACAATTAAGATTGCAAGTACACTTAACAGAGACTCAGGACATGTTTGTGTGTGTTTGTGTTCACATTAAGGGTGTAATGATTAATTGGATTGAAGATTAAATTATTACAGCAAAACATTCAATGTAGCATAACCATGCATTTTTGTTCACATGTATGTGGTTACTTGATTGATTCTTTAAAAGTATGAAAGCTCACTTAGTTGGGATTCATTCAGCAGTAATCTTAAACAGGCCAATTTTTTTTGTAAGGTTTACATTTTGACTGAAATGCCAACAGCTCAGTACGTGTTACTGTTTCACGAAGGGAAGAAGTATATAATTGATAGACAGTAGTAAACATTTCAGTAGTAAAAAACAGTAGGCCAAATATAGGTTTTCACTTAAGGGTGGAAATATTTGGGGATTCAGTTTGGCTTCAAATTGGCATCAGTTCTATCTGTGCGAGTTTCTTCTTCTTTTTTTTTTTTTTCGTATGATGCATTATTACCATTTGTCTGAAGGATGAATTGTTCACATTGCTGCTGCCAGCAAAATGTTAAAGATAACTACAGTTACTTAACTTTCAAAACTGAATGCTCCAGCAAACTTTGATGTGCTTCATTGATCAGGATTTCAGTCAGTGACCTTGACTGCCAGTTTTACAGGATTTCATATGAGGTTGGGTACATCCTCCCTTTATTAGTGAGCAGGGTGCTGCAGAAACAGCCTGAAAATTCCAAAATGTGTTGATCATAGTTAATAGCTATGGTAACTGTGCTGTGAGCTGCAGCGCGGTCGTACTATGCCCTTAATAAAAAGCTATTATGGTCTAAAAGAAACAATAATAGTGTACTATAAAAACCATAACATAATTAAATTACAAAAATCTATTTTTGTAATGTGTGAATAAAATCACAGAAGATAAGAATCCTTGTTCTTACGTGAATTGTATCCCTCCCCTAATTCCAAGGAAAAAAATCATATGGTTCAAATTTCCAACCTTCAGTCCACACATTTTAATGCATTCCTTACACTCTTAGCATGCGCAGAAAATGTTTAAAACATCTTTGAGACAACAGTCAGTCATAGGTGAGCTGTGTTGGGTTTGTGTGGATGGATCCCAGAGCAGAGAGAGGTGTGAGTGAAAGATGGTGAGGAGACAGATGGCTTGGTTGTTTACTGACCTCAGCAAATACATGTCATAAGTTAGTAACTCATTGCAATAATCCTTTCACTGATTTGGAAATGAACCCTCACTGATGCAAGACACAAACGGTCTCAGACACTGCCCGCACCCCCACATCTCCTGGCAGTTCCCCCTCCGCCCAGTAGATGGAAGCAAAGCCACACAGACCAACAGAAAAAAAAAGAAGTTGGGCGTGAGTTTCTCCAGATGGTGAGTGGCAAGCAGGAGCTCCTCTGCCCTTCTATCCCCAAGCAGGCAGACAAGTCCTTTCAACTCTCTTCAATCAAGCTTCCATAAAGGCAGAAAGAGACCTAGTGCTCCTCACAGCGGGGGCTTTGCGGGAGCTTCATTCCAAAGTGGCAGATACAGCGGTTTCAGATCCAAGCGACCTGCACCCTGACAGGGAGAGCAAGGGGTGGAAAGAAATATAGCAATGGCTTTGGCATTGAGAACCTACGGATTTGATAACCAAATGCAGTTTACAGGAGACCCTGGAGTCTGGAAAACACAAATGAAATAAAAGCAGATGGTTGACTCAGGGATTCTATACATCTCTTTCTCTCTACCCGCCCTTGATCCAACTTTGAACCTGCAGTTTTTAAGCCTTGGGTGTATGTAACACTGGCTCTCTCTTGCCCTCTCTCCTGCCGCATCTCCCTCTCTAATTAATGCGCAGCTATGTGAACCCAGGATTAAATCAGGCCGGGGAAATCAATGGCTGACAGCACCGAAAAAAAAGAGAAGAGTAGAGCAATAAGCAAGATGTCACATTTTAATCATGGTGGGTGAGGATCGTAAGTAATAGCAACGCTTCCCCTTTGTGGTCGAGTGTGTGTCTGTCACCTGCATGCATATACAGTATATGCACTGTGTGTGTACCAACATGTGTAAGCCAGTGTCATGGATCGCTTAAAAAGGAAGAGTGTGCGATGTCTGTGGGAGAGGTTGGACCCTGAAGTTCCCACAGAAGGGCCAACCGATCCATGGAAGTCTTGGAGGCATGCACGGCTATGCAAGACTGCAACCTCAGCGGCAGCAGTCGTGGGAGTGGGAGCTACCCTGCAGCGTGTTTTCACAAACTGGCCTCGCATGGAAAACATCACACTCGACTCCCCTTACGTGATTTCACCAGGGTGCTGAATCCTGCAAATTAGACTGTGCGAAAAGAGAATCCAGGACAGCAGTTTGCTTAAAAAATACTTTTAAAAAAAATGTTGCCCTCAACAAAAACCCTACTAGTGAACTTTAATGAGAGAAACATTGAGGCATCTCAAGATTCATATTAGTGTTGATCTTGGGGCCATGAGCTAGTGTTCCAGTGATCTCGCATTGATGGCTCTAGTGTACAGCAGAACTGAGCTATATTAAAGTGCTCTGGTTATGCCTCAATAATAGCTGTAATAGACTGTGGGAAAGTGAATTAAGTTGAACTAGATTGTTTTGTTTTTTTTATGATTTGCAGTTATATTGTGATGCACTGCTAATAACTCTGATTGGTAAATCTTCAGGCAGTCAGCAAACCACCTCCCAAGGTTTTTATGCATATATCCCCTCCGTTAACACACTTTATGCTCGGGCAACATGAAGGTTTTCACTGTAGAAATGAAGACATTCAGTGTCTTAGTGTTTAAACACTATGACATACTCATGCTCATACCCATGTGTTTCCACTTTCCCCCCCTAACTTGGTACATCGAGCTTTACAATGCAGTAGCCTTGCAATAAACCCTACTTTTTTTTTTTTTTTTTTCTGTTTTATTGAGTATTGGCCTAACTGAACCCAGGCTGAGCAATGTGTTTGTTGTTGTGGATGAATGTAACCACATGTGACTGCTCAGTCTTGTCACCACTGTAGCTCTCTGTAGACCAGGTGCTGGACCCGTTGCCCACGGGCATGACCACTAGCAAAGCTCAAGCTTCAGGCCATCTCTGCCAACAAGCTGCAGTGTCTGTTTCTAAATGAAGTGTCCTGATCCCAAGTCCTTTAATCCACAGCGCTCTGCACTAATACACAGAACAATTTTTCCCAATGGCCCATGTTCGCTAAGCCTCTGTCCCCGCCCCTTTTCAATATTCTGTATCTGTACATGTCACTACCAGAAACCCTAGATTATATGCCTGGTTGTATTGTCAGACTCTGACTGCTACGGAAACCAAACCTGATCCACATATCAACTTTTACTTATAGGAAAACTATTCAGCCTTCCCCTCAGGCTTTACGTCTCATTGAGATGGCCCTTTTTAAATGTCTAATCAAATTCCAATAAGTTGTTCAATTTAAGTGAATTTATTTGAAGCCACAACTGGAATTGTTTTTTTAATTTCTTACTGAAACCTGGCTAAGACCAATTGACTCTGTTTCTCAGCTCTATTTTAGTTGTTCCCCTAAAAAGCTAAACAGCTATCCTTGTTCTCTCCACCTCTTTGGACAGATTGCATACCCGGCTGGTGTTTTTAATCCTTTTAATTGTAGACATTACAGGTGACATTGACATAAATGAGGGTGGACAAAATGAAACACCCTTACCTAAGGTAGGCGTTGGAGCAAGGTGTACCTAATCAACTGCGACCATACCCTATGCATGAACCAGCTACTGCTACATGATTTTCAGCCAACAAATTCTCCAAAGTACGTGGCAAAAATAAACTTAAAAAAGTAAAAAGAGTGTTTTTTTGGTGTTTTATTTGTGTGTTGCTGAACGTCCTCTGCTTCTCTTTGCTGAGTATTCATTGCTGCCAGCTACATTCCTAATGGGAGGCTCCTGAGAGGAGCCACTGCTTTTACAATTAGCTTTCTATGCAGCGCCCTTCCATTTACCGTGTGATTAAATGCAAACCAATACACGTAGCAAGGCCCCTCAGGACATAGTTCCCTAAGGCAGAACATTCTGCTGGAAAGACGATGGTTCACTTTTACATCAAAGATTAACATTGATTTTGTGAGGGTTTGTACAGTAAAGCAAATGATAGTGTATTTAAATGCAAGGAAGATGCTTAGAGAGATGGAAAGTTAAGGTCACGTAGCTGGAAGTGAAAGAAAATGCCCATAGTGTTTACTGGAATAGCACACGCCTCTGGAGCTTTTATTTTTTCCAAAATGTAGAAGAGCTGAATGTGCAGATTAGAGCACAAAAGTACTTCATATCTCTCACATCAGCAGTTGGCAGACCATTGCTTATGCCTTCTGATGTTGGAACAGGCAACAAAGTTTGTCTCAGGTTAATGTATTTGTACTAAATGAGTCACGCAGTATACATGATTCATGTCTGACATTATGCTCATTTTAGCAGACATACTGTTACAATAAAGTGTGATGCAACTGCAAGCTTGCATTTACACACTCCTCTGGCTGTTAGCTCCGGCATGACTGCAGCGAAGTTGTCCTCTGAGTGAATGGACACATTTGTGTATACTTGTGTGTCGCCCACAAACTGCCCAAGTTGTCTTACATTGTTTGCAAGACAGCCAAAGAGAAATGGGATGCAGTGAACATTTGTGTAAATGAGAGCGTATGCACATGGAACAGTTTTTTTT
Organism: Coreoperca whiteheadi; assembly: GCA_011952105.1. Lineage (NCBI taxonomy): Eukaryota > Metazoa > Chordata > Actinopteri > Centrarchiformes > Sinipercidae > Coreoperca > Coreoperca whiteheadi. The sequence continues at coordinate 4,702,163 of CM022491.1, read as the reverse complement.
GGGTGGATAAGCTGCTGTGTGAACTGTCAGTCCACTGCAGGTGCTGCTGTACCACCTAGAGCTCCGGAGAAGGAGAGAAAGTATAGAATAGTGAAAAATAAATGGAAAAAAAGTTTAATCAAAATAAGGAGAAAAATACAGAAAGCAGGAGACAGGATGGAATAAATATTTAGCAGTCCACATGGTTATTATTTTTCTGCTGTGCAGGTATAAGACAGAACTAGTCGCAAGAAGAGCACACAACAGAATTTAAATTTGCTATAAAGGTTACCACACCAGTGAGACTAAGCCATGAATCTGCAGTGCAGGCTCTCAGTCAAATAAACAATCCAACAGTTGATTTTGATATTTGGAACAACTTCAGCAAGAGAGGATCAGTAAAATCAAAGCCTGTTGACTCTGGACCTTTTTTTTTTTTATTTACACCATCGGCCCCAAGTTCAACTGTCTCTAGACTAGACAGATTTTGGACTTTGAGGCTGTGCAAGATTGATCAGGTGTGGGAATGAAAGGTGGAGAGGGAGGAAATGGAAACAGTGATGGAGCTGGAGTTGGAAAAGAGGTTTCAAAATGCATGAAGGCATGCGACTAAAATTGGGAAGAAATGGAATGCAATACTCTTGTTATACTTGGCTGCAAATTTCAGTGTTTGATCAAGGCACCAAGTGCAGGACAGATTGACAAGTGTAGCTGCACACAAAACAGATTTCACTCATATTTCTGTGGATGATCACAGAGACGTGGAGCTAAGCAAAATAACAATAAGAGCAATGACCATCCTAGCAGCGTACACACTGACACCACTGACATGCAACCTTTTATTATATTGGCACAACAATTTAAACAAATATCCATTTAAAAGTGATCCCTAGAGGAATGATAGGCATTGCAACATCATAGGAAGCTGTCTCATACATAAATTCCTAAACAAGGAGCACTGGACAGGAAGTAGTGCTTACAGGGGTCTGATGGCGGTCGGGCTGACAGTGAGATCAAAATAGCTCCATGTTCGAGACATAACCCAGTCAAAAATAGGAGCACATTAGGGGAATTGGGAGGAAGCGCAACACAAACTGATTTAAATAAATCTGATTTGAATAAATACAGCCAGAGGAGGTGTTTAACAGATATTTTCATGCCAAATTTGGATAAATGGCAATGGAGTTATTTCAGTTTTTTATCAGCAGCTCCTAAAAATGAAATACTATATTGTGTTAGCGCGAAAATCAGCAGAAAGTTGTTTGAATATTCAAGTTATGAGAAGTGTAGGAAGAAGTTCGGTGGGAGTTAAAATGCACAGGGGAAAGGGAGCAGTGAGGAGAGGAAATAAAAAAGTAAGCGAAGAAATGGATGGCAGGACATTAAAGAAGGGAAGACGAATGTAGGAAAGGAGTACCAGAGGAACATGAGACAAAGAAGTGAGAACACTTAACTGAGGGGCAGAGATTGAGGATAACTCAATGTAGCGAAAATAACATGAGCATGAAGCAGGGCACCCCTTAAAACAAATGGTATGCACGCTCAGCCGACTGACAAATTAAAATAACACAAACATATCGACTTACTCATAAAGACACATTATGGAGTGAGAGATGCATTCTCTATGAAGTTCGTATTGGATTAAGCATTGCAGTTGTGCCATGGAGGAGGCAAACAGTGTGTTTTCTCCATATATTTCCCTCAGATATTTATTCGAGGTGTGTTTTGATGAGTGAAACCTCTTGTGAGTGAGTGAAGAATGATACATTCAAATTAAATGAATGATCCATAAAGATTATGTTTATATTCCATTCTGTATTGTGCCACTGCCAATTCTGCCTCCTGCTTAAATCTCAATTGCGTCTCTCTGCTCTTCTCCTAGCACCACTTCTCTTTCTCTACTTCACAAGAGGATTTTTGTCCTTTTTCTTTTCTTACTAGCTCACCTTGCCTTCATACTCTGGCTCCTCAGTCTCAGCCTCTGTTCGGTCGCTGCCTTTTCTTTCTCCTAACTTACTACACACTACCTTTAATTGTACCCTCATCAGATGGATTGTTGAAGAAGGAATGGGCAGACAAAAAGACTTAAGCTCAGTCAAAATGCAATAAACTTCCCACCCAGGACTGAAGTTTACCCAGCCAAGCAAGAGAAACAATTCAAGATTGGCCTCCTATCCTACTGAGCAAAACCCTCCAAAATCCATATACGGAAGTGCAGTTTACTGCATCTGTTAATTTTATTTTCTATAAAACTAAACTAATAAAACCCTCCTTAGGAGTATTAGAAGTGAGTCACCTTACCGTTCTGAATCCCTGCTGAATCAGCGCTCCCTTCATCAACTGAGGACACACCTTATTGTACATCTCCTGCCAACCTGGCTGCAATCAATCCTCTGGTCAACTGGAGTGCATGGGGGAAGACAGCTGACAGGAATCCTAACCTAATACTAATCCAAACAACCAACAATCCAAATAATGAACCAAACAACCACATATCCTTACAACTAACAGAATAACCAACCGATCACAAAATAACCAATGCTGTTACAGATTTTCTTTTAAAGGAAAGGCACCAGTAGGATTCTTAAATGAGTTTCTCTAGGCTGTTACAGGAGGATTGGACAGATTCTCCTCTGATTGCTCCACCATACTAGCTCCTACTGAAAATAATGTTAAGCCCTTTAAGTTTATTCAAGATTGTGGTGGAGTTGACTCAGGTCCAAGAAAATGCTGGCCGATTAAATGTTTACGGTGTAAACAATTGCCAAACATGAGGTGGTTAGTTACATTTGCTGGAGACTGCTTCATGCCAAATGGCTTGGAGAAAGCGAACGTCCCTGTGACACTGCCAAGAAAAAGTCACCGCACGCTCCTGCTGAGTTAGCATTACCACCATAGTCCGAGGTGTCCTCACATCTTTGGCCAACCTTCAATCAATACATACTTACATCATTGTTTGAACAGCACTACAGTTTAATCACCCAGCTCTGATTTCTCTTAAAGATCCTCCTTTAGTGGTGCATTGATCAGCTCTTTCAGCTCTTTTTGCCTCCCCAACCTGGGCCTTGTGTTATGATGCAAGGACAGTGATGCAAAAATGAATACTTTCAGACTAATACTCAAAGTAGAATTCAATGCATTGAGTCTTTTGGCTCGTGTAATAGTTCAGTAAATAGTTTTCAAGATACTATTTTGCACTGTGGAAATTATTACGAAATAATATTCAATTGGGAATGGATACAAACCATTTTCAGAAAGAGATTCTTCAAGTGACATTGGAATATGTGCATAAGTGGACAGTTTTCCTCACACGTTCATTAAAATGGCTCCAAATAAAAAACCCACAGGAAAACGATAGATGTCCTCTCCTTCTCAATTACTTCTACTCTAACATTTCCTTTTACAGTACTTCTTCAGTTCTGCTCCAAAGAAACCACCCTTGAACCTTTTTTCTGGTGACTTGCTTCTCACTCTTTTGATTTTGTTCACCGTTTCATATGAATTTATTCTATTTCAGTTCTCAAAAAAGCAAAATCTTAAATCTCTCATTCCTGAAGGGTAGCCATTTGCAAATGAGATACTGTGCTTTTCTTATTTCGAAGTGCACATCGATATTCTCGTGTAAATATCTCTTTATAACGAAGGAGAAATAATTGAGATATCAATAATCCTGAAATAATATAATTTCGACATGTGATGTGTTTCTGCAGCGATGAGGCAGTTGTGTTTTTGTCTTTGACACGGCGATTTGTAATGGTTTTTGAATGTACTGACAAACATGTCGTCCTGTAAACAGATCAGAAAAGGGTTATATGTGTTGTATGCTGTGGATTGATTTAGATGACTTTTTTCATACAGTATATCAATTTGAATGCAACAGACAGAGCCTAATCCTAAACTAAAGGCACATTGTAGAATTGATGTTCTGTTCATTCGCAGCGCCACCACTGCCTCACTTAAATGACAAGCTCACAGGTTCGCCTGGTTCCAGACCCCTGAATCACAGCCCACATCTCTGATTGTCCAGCGATTTATTGTGAAACAAAATGGCAGATCAGCCTGATTATCAGACTGAACAGGTGACTTCAGATTTGTTATCGTTGTAACGTTACTGTCAGGCAGCGGCATTTTGAAAAGTTAGCAAACAGCCTTATCTTTTATTCACGATTCTTCCATAAAACATATGTTGTACCCACTGGAGCACAAGGTCTATTGCGCTTTAAGACTGTGAATCATTGCAAGTTTAATATGTCAGTTTATTCAAATGGCAGTTCAATTCTCAAATAAAAAGTGACAGCCCTTGTGTGGACGACATGTCACGCAGAGATGTTGTTGACCCCATTAAACACACACACACACACACACACACACGGATGTAGATCCAAAAACATAGTGTTAGTTTAAAATATCAGTATTTTTCCTCATCACCCAGATGAGAAATATATACACTTTCCCCCCCAACAGTAATCATTTTCTCTTATTACTCATGTTCCTCCAGGCAGTTTAAAAACGCCTCACACCCAAAGTCAAATGGTCTTCTTAATTAATTGGACTCATAAACACTGTAATTGGTTAGATGTCACTGCCATGTGAGGCTAGCAGACCCTAACGATGTTCCCAGTAGTGACAATGAAATCTCCATTAAGGGTACATCAGTATTGCTCACTCTACAACCCTCAGTTACGGCTGAGTCTAATGGCCATTAGACTCCAGTGCAGGACTGACTCGGACAACCGCCGCCGCCTATGACAGTTTAATCAAATGCTGCATGCAGCTCGGAGGTCTTTGTGCTTTTCTCTGTGTCTGTGTATATGTGTTGATGTCATAATGGAGTGTTGTGTTTGTGTATGTCTGTTGTTTACCCACGGATAGTTATTATATACATGTGTGTGTTTGTTTGTGCGTTTGTTATGCACTATGTGACATGTGTACACAAATTTGACGCAAAGACCCTCTTCAAGACAAGGCCACAAGGTTAGGTAATAATGCACGACCCATATTAAGGGCCTAATTATGTAAGATTATATTGTGCTTCAGTGGTGCATATTTCCGAATGTATTTACAATTAAATTAGCTCAAACCACTCAAAAAACAGTACGTCTGGAGCTTTTGGGGCCCCTGGAGTTGTTGCCCGCTTTGCCCGGGTGGGAATCCAACCTTAACTGGATAACTGTACCAGTGATCATACCGTACATAGTGCTACAACTGTGGGAGATTGATGGTAGTTACTTATATAAAGTCTTCTCTTTATCTTAATGCTAACAACTGCTGTTAAGTGTGGTCAAGTTTCCCTTTTTGTGTAGGTTAGGGCGGACGTGTGTGTGTGTGTGTGTGTGTGTGCCTGGATGTGTGTGTGTTTGTGTGCATTGCGTTAAGAATCACAAATTATCCCCGGAGCGTTGACATGTTGTGATATGGTTGATTTATTGGCTGTAGCTTTGATGAATGCTTAAAGGCACAAAGTCGTTAAGATGGTGCAAGTGTGATAGGAAGAAAGGATGGAAAACAGTGGCAAAGTTATTATAGATAGATAGCCTGTTTCCAACCTTCCTATGACTTCCGCTGACTTACATGGCGTTCTCACAGCTTGGGATCCCTGACGCCACAAATCTGAATCAAAATGAAGCAGAAAGCCTCACATTACTGCTTAGCACAGGGGTTTTAGAATCTGTTCCCCAATTTCAAAATAAATGGCACCATATTGAAGTGTCTCTTTTCAAGGCTTTTTCTACCCAGATAATATGCTTGTTTATAACTGCCCAAGTGATATACTACATGTAATGCACATGAAACTGCTTTTTATTCATCATACGAAGAGCATTATGCTCATCTCATTAAAGGAAACTTTTAGTGGGAAAATGCTGATTGACTTGATTGACACTCCACTGTGGATATTGGACCTGTGACTTTTCAGTCAGGGGAATAGCCAGCCCAACTTTCTGACTTCAGTCTTTATTGTATTGTCTATGATAGGGGTGAATATACTTATGCTCTTTGAGTATGTTTTGGAAACTCGGCAAAGCATCAAGGAGAATGACAAGAGCTCCAGCTTTTATCTGCCTGTTGGTCTGATGCATTTGACATGGACATGTTTGCTGAAGGAGAGAAAGCTGAAGTAAACTCAGGAAATAATTACTTGCCTGTATATCCACTTTCTCAGTGAAATAAAGTGTGGGCTTATGTACTTTTTATTCGTCTGACTGCAGGTGCTTTGGCCTAGATTTTGCCCATCTTACTGGTGGTTGCTCGTAATGTTAATAATACAGAAATGTTCCTGTTTGCTCTCCTCTGGACAAGCATGTCAGCTACTGTAAGTGCCTAAAGTGCAAATGTTGAAATAAGATAATACCAACAAGTCAGGTGTCTCACCAGTGTATCCTATAAAAGTGATATGATCTACCATTATGGTGTTTCTTGGGACTGAAATTCCCCCTCTTTAACTTGCAAGTGTAAGAGAAAGAAACAGGTTTTGGTCCATGCACATGAAGATATCTTAGAACTGCCTTTTCTCTTTATCATGGCCATTTCTTTATTTCTTTGCGTGGACATTAAACTACCCACCTAAGTACAGCTGAATTTGGTGTACTTGACAATATTAAATCTATCCATCATAATCCACCCATCCATTCCTGTGAAAAAGGTAGACTTTTTCTTACTGGAGTATACAGTATAATCATACAGAACATTGTGAGAGGGACTGGGGCAAACAATTAGAATTGGGGTGATGGCATCTTCCATCCCACCCTCCCATTTTCTGGTCTCAGCTGCCCATGGCCCCTCTCCCTCCTGCCCCTACACTCTCACCTCTTCTGTCCTGTTCCCTCCTTGCTTCTGCTTAGCCTTGCCCTCTCCCGGAGGATAATGAGTTTAATTAAAACACTTCAACTTCACAGGTCAGGACAGAGGAGGGAATAAGAGGTGTGGGAGATAAAATGCTTAGGCAGTTTCCTTGCTTCTCTCTCATTTCTTCTCTGTCACACACTCATCTTTCTTTCTTTCTTTCTTTCTTTTTTGTCGGGTTAAACTACTCAGTCTCTTCTGTGACTCATAACCACAAGGTTAATCACAGCAGCAGCCAACGTGTCCATCTTGGTCAGTCTCTCATCGAGTTGTTAAAGCCCCAGGAGCTCTGCAATTGGCTAACTCCTTTGGTCCCCTCTGCTGTACTGTATACAGTATTTATTCAAGCATTGAAGCTGAAAGTACGGTTGCTCCCCCCTTCAGCTCTGGCAAACCAATCTTTGCTGGTTAACGTAAAACTCTACGATCACTACCATTGCACCAGCGCGCGAATTTTGCCACTGACACCTGATTTAAAAAAAACCCCTTTGTTTACTGCGAAATACAGAAAGATTTAACTGGCAGTAATAGACTCAATCAGCATTGTGTGAACTTGTTTGGCAGGGGCCTTGAATATGTTGGACGTTCATTTATATCTAAGTCCCGCACTCCAGCTTTAAATGTAAATGTGCCAGTGTTTTAGGACACAATGATTGAGTGAAGCATGATAAGTGCTATGCCATCATGGTAGCAGAGGGCATAACGAATTAACAGTCCAAGCTGTAATTTTAGCAAACTTAAACCTCTATGCAAAAGTTGAGCAAGGACATGGGAGGGACTATGAGAGTAACTATCTCAGACTCAAGAAAGCTTCCTTGTATGGACAGCAATACAGTGCATGACCTCTATCTTCAGTGTGTTGTTTTGTCCATTGCATTTATATTGTAAAGAACTTTGCAGCCTTGCAAGGCTTTGGTCTAAGATACTTAACTGTTTTGGTTTTCTCTTGTTTAAACTCAGGGTTCATATCAAGGTTTTAAGCTAGTTCCATTCCTAATTACTCCGAAACCCAAGTCTTATGTTTATCAATTTATGTATATTTATATCTGTACTGTTCTGCTTTTGGCTCTAAGCTCCTTTCATGGATCATGGCTAGATATGACAGGTTTGGGATTCTAGGAGATAATATAATATTTATGTTTGCCGATATCAAACGTAGCTTTAGAGTGCTTTTTTTATTAACACTTTTGAATCTTTTAACTTGAACTTTTCTTTTAAGTTTAAACTTTGGATTGCTAAAGAAAATTCAGGATAAGAAAATTGTCGTTTGACAATTTGTTTGAACTTAAAAAACATATTCAAATCATTCATCGTTGTAACTAACATGTTTTGGAAAGTTTGTCATGACCCCCTGAGCTGGCTGCCGATATGCTTAAACTGATTTTTATGGTCTCCTAACTTACAATGTCTAGGATGACCTGGCACCATCATATCTATCTGACATAATCAGGCCATACACTGTCCTGTAAACCCAACTGTGCTGTGCACTTGCTTGATCCCATACTGTCAGACACGTAACAAATTAAAGGAAAAACCTGAATATAATGAATGCAGATGCTTCCATATAGGACATGAGGGGGTCACTGTATCATCTGGTTGTGAAAAAATAGGAATCATATGACCATCAATCACTAGGCCTAGATCTCAGTTTAACAGCTAACAGAGATTTTGGAGTGACCACACATTCCACCCCCATCATCAAAAGACCAAACAGTAATATTGTTTGGAAGAATGGTGTTCATCCACCCAGAGTTCCAGAGTTTGAGAATCTTTGTCAGTGCTCCTTACTCAGACACTTTATGTTGGATTTTCCTTTAATTAGTCATCCATCTCTATGTGTACACTGTAGTGCGCATTCGCTTATGTTATATCTGGACTGTTAATCTTATTCAATTTCTTTTCAGACCTTTAAGATGATAAATCAAATTAATAAACAAAATCACAATAGAACATATCAGTTCATGCTGAAAGTTTCTTACTCACTTCCTTCAGATTTTATAAGCATGTCCACAGGGATTCAAACTGGCAACTACAAACCTCTCCAACCTCTCGCCTACTGTCACTCGAGACACTTATGTCAAATTATGCATGGTGGAAATATGTGCCAAACTTTGCTGATTTTCATATTTTCCATGTGCTCTTCTCTGTCTTGAGGCTCTCCGCTGGAATACACCCTTCTGAAAAGATCCCCTCTCTGTTTCTATCTGCTGTAAGCTCCATGTCTAAAAGACGGCAAAGATGTTTGGCTGAAGAGCATCCCTTCTTGACGATACACAACACGTGTCAAAACACACGCTCACATGCACCCTGCGTTTGTACAAGAAGGGATAAAAGCCCAAACAGGCACGTGCAAATGTCTGAACATGACATGCTTGTAAACAGGAATGTATACTGCATCTCTGTGCATTTTCACACATACACAAACACACACAGATGCACTCACTCACACAGACAGAGAGACACACACAAACTCAGTATCACGTGAATGAGCATGTGAATTCAGAGACACAGGGGAAGAGAAATGCAAATGCTCCTCTCTTCGAGTCAGTGGCATGGCATCCATGGGGAGATGAATGTGTGTGTGTGAGAAAAAGAGGGAGATAGTGAAAGGAAGAGATTTAGAGAGAGCGCGATGGCGCTGATTCACTGTGTATTCTCTGTGTCTCCTTCTGCCCTGACGCACTTCGCTGTGAAAGAACATGCTTGTCAGGCAGCGGAAATAGATGACACAGTCTCAGGAGGATGTGGCGTCGCCAACAAGCCCTTCTCTGTTTACTTGTGTTTCTCATTTCTCTTTCCCTCTCTCTCTCTTTTTCAACGTAACGTGCCTCAGTCGTCCTCGAAGACGGTGAGCTATGCCGCATATTTTTCTCAATTCCCCCTTTACCCTCGTCGTCTCTCTGAGTCCCATGCTGCTTTTCTTGCATAGTCAGGTTGCAAGTCGTGTGAGAGCAGGATTTGTGGGAGCACATGCGCGCTGGCGAGACACCGTGACTGACCTGATTGCTGAGGGAGAGACAGGCAGAAAGAGAAAGAGACGGAGATAAAGGCTGACACAATACAAGGACACTTTTTCAGACATTTTTGAGTTGCATTTGGTTCCCCTTATTATTCTGTTCCAAATGAATTACATTTTTATATAAAAAGGCACTACGGACCATTCATTTATCATGGTTTAGTTTATTTGACATTATGAGAAGTAGGACATTAAATCACACACAACTACAAAAATGTCTGGGGTAACACAATAAAGTCCAGGACTTACTTCCATTGTGGTGCTTGATGCAAAGTTAGAGAAAGATACGGCAGTCCAGGGGCCAGATGCATAAGACTCTGTGCCTACACAGTTTTTATCATGAATCTACACAAAGACAAAAACTGTTTGAAATATGTGTGAGGTGTGCACATTCTCATCGCACATTCTTTTTTGTTTTATAAATAACGGTTTTATGTGTGGGGAATGGTGTATGCATGGTTTGTGTGCGTACATATTGTTGAAACATCTGGTCCCAGGTACCAGCACAATTATTACCTATATCATCATCAATAAAATCACCCCAAATGCTTCCAATCTGTTTCCCATAAGCCAGAATTTCAACACACGAAGGTAATCTTCTTGTTTTGCCCCATGCTGACTTCCACGGCACAATGCTTTAAGGGTAACCATCCGAGCTGCTGGAATTGCCATTTGCCAGCATGTACCCCTGGGTTCAAGTCCAACGCAACCCTGAGTAACTTGTTCTGTAGTTTCTCTTGAAGTGATTTTCTAGCCCAAAATCTTTGTTGTTCATTTTCCCAAGGGTTTGTTTTAATGCCATGTTCTTTGACCCAGATACTGTCTAACTACACATGCTAGATAACTAATAGGGGGCTTGGCAGAATAAATTTGACCAACTTGGACAACACTGGTTGAACTGACACAATGAAGGAAGGATTTTACTTATATTAAATAGACAATTTCATTGTAAACACTTCTTTTTAGACATTTTGATATGCTAGATTACTCAAGACTACTCTTAAGGTACTGAATTAGCAGTTGTTTCTTAAAAATACTGGCCTATTCATTGACCAGTAATTAGCCAGTGTTCAGTTTGTCAGATGTTGACTATTCATGCATCTATACAAGATATTGAGCCCAAACATTTAGCCATTAAGATCAGTTCTAATAAAGCGGCTATATCAGTTGTACTCCATTGTTTTCATTCCACACAATAACACCACAGCTTATTCTCCTGCCACCACTGCTCATCACTTCTCTCTTCATTTCGATGCTCCTCTATTAGACCAATTTCCACTCTCTCGTGCAGTCCCGCATTCATAATTTACTAGTAATAATTCGGGTGGCTCCCACTACTCCATTTCTCCCTGAGCTAGCCTTTGCCTTTTCTTCTGCAAAGTCCAATCCTTGATATTTTTGTTTTTTTGTACAGAGCCTGTAGCAAAAATCAGACAAAGGTGGAGGGATTCAGGCCAAACTCATCAGTGATATATGTGAGTCCAGAGGCAGCGACATTAAATATTGTACTGTCTCAAGGCACTTATAGTACCTTCTATTACCCTGTCATTTTCTCTCCAAATCTGTCATTCTTTCTATCCACATCCGCATTGCGCTCTCTTTCTCACTCCTTTAATCCCCCTTTTCTTTCTCTTCATTCCTTCTTACTTTTTCCTCTTCCTGTCTCTCCCTGTTATTGACTTAAGAAGATATCTGGCAGTCTGTGCTTCCACTCATTGTGGCTACATGGGAGAGTCTCCTTCTGAAGTTTGTAGATGCAGACACAATGTGATTGTATGTGTAAATGTACGTGTATAAAAGCTACAAATGCAATGTTCATTGATGTATGTAAATTGTGTGTGTGTCTATGTCAAACTAATGTGAGGTTACCAAAGGATTCTTACAAAGGCGTATTTCTTTCTCCAGCCACCACACACACTAACAGACAACTACAAAGAGAATATACCTTCAAATTGAGCCTACATGGATGTACATGTACATGGTGCATTGTCACCTCAGTTCAGGCATCCTAGAGTGAATCCACACAGGCTTATGTCCACTTTGCTGGGGGTGCACCGATCCAACCTTTTCTCTTCGGATTCCAATACCCGACTCAGGGTACCCGCTAATACTGAGTACATAGCCTCTTTTATCGCAAATTCGAAATCTCTACATCTCACTGCATGGAACTCATTGGCTTTGTTTTAATTTAAGGTAAAATGAGGACAGGGATTGCCATGGAGCTAAAAGCAGAATGAGTGTGAGCGAATGTAACTGACAGCGTAACTCACATCGCAACTCAAATGTCATTTTATAATGAAATTGCCAAAGAAACAGCATTTAATGTGGATCGGTCATGGCTGATAGCCAATCCACTCAATATAGTTAGCATTGGTGCTGACACTTATACAGTGAATCATATGAGTGCATATTTTACATGCATACTCACATATGAATCCCCCTTGTTCGAATAGTAGTTCGAATTTCAATTAAAAAGTGACAGCCCTCATGTGCACAAACACAGAAATGCATTCACTCTGCATCCTTCAGAACATCAGTAAGTGTCTGTTCATTTACCTTCCTATGTGCTCTATATATTGTGTTTGTGTGCACACCGAGCTCTAGGCACGCTTTTACACTTGTGATGCAGGCATGTGTGTGTTGCTCCCTAGAGCAGGGGTTTGTTAGTTCAGTGAGCCTACCTGCTCACCTGTGGTACCATATATCTCAGCTCCTTAATCTGATTTGTCTGCATTCCTCCAGCCTCTGTCTCTGCCAACAGCCCTCAGTGTGATTCTGCTGTCTGGCACAAAGTAATGAAAACACATAAAGCTCTCATTATCTGCCAGTGGCTGTGGGGCTGAGTGGTAGTAGACCTGTACGCTCACAGATACACACAGCAGAGAAGACACACAGATGAGGAGCATGCTCACATACTGTACAATCATACACACATATATATACACACAATAGATAGATACACACACATGCTAGCATGGGGCCTGCTGCAGTTTAAATTACTCAGCTGTCATCGGGCTGTGATTGATAGTTCCTTCTCTCATGGCTGGTGGGCAAAATGATTTGGTCTAACACTTATGTGCATTTTCACATTCATATAGATTATAGCTCTGATGCACTCAGTTTTCAGTACATCCATGTTTCTGGCTTGTGCTTGCACAAGAGCAGATATTGGTGTTACTGATTTTAAAGACACATTTGCAAAACGTTAATGCAATGTGTTTTTTGTTGTAGCATGTACTGCCACGAATACTTGTTGATCCAAATCCATAAGTAAAAGTGATAAAATGTCAGGCCACTCTTCACCATCACTATTTTTTCAGAGCTACAATCAACCATTATTTTCACGATCAATTAATCTGCTGAATACTTTTTTGAGAAATCGTGTTGTCTACAAAATGTCAGAAAATAGTTAAAAATGCCAGAAGAAGTTCCCAGAGCCAAAGATGACTCCTTTTAAAAAATACATTTGTTCAAACAATCAATTTAAACATATTAAGTTTACTTCTATATAAGACAAAGAAAAACAGGAAATCTTTGCATTTTAGAGGCTGCAACCAATTAATTTTTGACATTTTCCATGAAAACTTTAATGATTAATTGATCAATCAAAAGTCGATTTTTTTCTTTCCTCTGGCAAGCTTAGTGAAGCATAATCTCCAGGCAGCTGTTTAAATCACACTACTCTATCACTGTTTATATGCTGCAAAGTTATTAAAGGTGTCTGTAATGATTGATCAAGGCCCCTAGTGTCACCATGAGCTTTCTGGTTTCAATGTAGGCAGTTTCCCCTATAGTGGGCAGAGAAATAAAATCAATCGAGCGATAACAAAATGAAAAAAACGCTTTTATTTCCTGCAAAATCCTCACAAAGCCTACTTATGAACTATTTATAGGCAGTAAGTTTCTGATATCAGTGAGCCTGGTGAAGACAGTTTGGCTGGCTGCTGTTCTTTAAGCACCTCTGGAGCTGCTGCTGAACGGAGGTTGGAGTCCGTGTGGATGAAACAGAAAGCTTCAGTAGGGTTTATGCTCCACTCACGTTTCACTTTTAATATGATTTGACCTTTTTTGATTTGCTCATACATACAGATGTATCGTTGATACCTATGTTTATTTTGATTTATCTATCTTTAGATATTTTGCTGAATATGTACATACTGCTCTATTTCAATCTTGCCCTTATTTTCTCTAATACACACATATTTTTCATAGTCACCTGGGACCTGGCCAGTAGAGTCAAAGTCTTTTACTTCTGTCCATTGTGCAGCACCATTGCAACAGTTTCAGGTTAATTAACTTCATTAATGGTACTTTCACAGCAGTAAATTTGCGAAGTTGAACTTTTTCAGCCCTGAGTTCCTTTGGCATGAGTTTGAACCATCCACCTTCCTTTTACATGGCTGCTTTTTGTTGAGGTGCCTGCCAATTAATCTTAAATTGGTCTACAGATTATTTGCCTTCACATGGAAATGATTAAACATGCAGACAGCCAGGCAGAGACACACGCACACACACGCTCCTTATACACTCCAAGCCCATTCCGCTAATGTCATCCTTATGTGGCCTTGCTCAGTAATGTCACTAATATGATTCTGTAAAGGGCCCAAAGAGGGAGCAGAGAATGGGTGTGGTTGAACTTTAATCACTCAGAAAAGAAGGCAGAGAAGCTCAGGAGGAGAAATTGAATTCACTGGAAAGTAACAAGAGTGGGAGAGTAGAAAGGAAAGAGGGAGAGTAACAAAAAGAAAGGGAGAGAAAATAAAATACGAACTGCCCAGAATGTCTAGATGTTACTCTAACTGGTCTTGAAATGCATTAAGCCACTGTGAGCCTGCTTGTGAGTGATGGTGGGATTGGGGGATATGTGTAAACAAGTGGGCAGCCCTATAAAGTGGTTTTGGCACCATGCAAGCGCCATGGCTCTGGGGATGGCAATATCGGTCTGTTTGATGGGCGGTCGGGCCACAACTGGATCCAGACCGAAATATCTAAACAACTATTAAATGGATTTTGATTCAATTGTTCAGACATTCATGGTCACCAGAGGATGAATCCGCCTGACCCCTTCTTTTTCTTCAGTGCCACCAGCAGGTTGACATTTTAGGCTTTTGAGTACAATATCTCTTCAATCATTTAATGAAAGGCTATGAAATTTGGTAGACATACCCATTATGCCTGGAGGGTGAATCTAAACTTTGATGATCCCTGGAAATTTCCTCTAGTGCCACAGAGAAATAACTGAACATCTATAAGATGGATTGGCACAAAATCTTCAATCAAATACTTCATTGTCCGCAGAGGATGTTTGCTTAAGTCTTTGATGATCCCATAACTTTTCCTCTTGTGGCACCACAAGGTTGACATTTGCGGTTTTTAGTAAAACATCTCTATATTGGATGGATTTCCATGAAATTAGGTATAGACATTTGTGTCCCTCTCAGGATGAATTAAAATCATCTAGCAGCATCACCTGGTCAAAATTATAATTTATCTAAACCTTGAGATTTTGACCAAATACCTGCAAAACTCTTGACTTTCCCATCATTCTAAGTTTTACTTTGTGTTTAGTGCTAATTAGCATGCTGAACTAAGATGGTGAAAATCATACCTGCTAAACATAAGAATGCTAGCATGATGATAGCATTTAGCTCAAAGCAACTCTCTGTTTATTTAATACAGCCTCATAAAGCCACTAAGCGTGTTTGTAGAGTTTTAGTTTAATGATTTTGGTAGGCAGAAAAAAGCCTTTCCTTATGAGTTACGACAGAAACATGACTCTAAACAATGTTTTGTGACACTGAATTTCCTACTGTACAAAGTAAATGCACACAGGACAGCATTTCTTCTATGAAAACAAATTTATTTGGGAATTTTTTGGCAAGACAGCTCTGCAAGATAGCAGGAAGATAGCCTTATTGTAACCCAATAGCCTTGAACATGGGGACATCTACAGTACATGTCTGCAACTCCCCACTAAGATGTTCATTGCATTTATTTCTGCCCTTTAGTCTTTTCATCTCAGACTTTCCTGACCATTAGTTCTAATCAGCATCCCCCCATGGTGTCTACCATCATCAAATCCTCCTTTAACTTACATCCGGCTGTATACCAGCTGCCTTCAATCAGCTACAATCACTCCACTCTGCGGTGTCAAAAACTAGAGGAAAGTAAAAGCTCTGAAACATGCTACTTCTGGCCTACTCTCTCGGGCTTAACACGTCACTCTCTTCCCTCTCCATCGTTCTTACCTTCAAAATGTTGACCACCAGATGCTCGTTGTCTCCTGTGCTGACCTGGGGATCTGCCAATGGTTTTACGCTCTGAGTTACCACTTTCTTTCACAGTACACCCTCTCAACTAGGCTCTACCATCTACACAGCACAACATTGCACAACAATTCCTGCTGCTGCCGTGGCTGTGATGCTCTACCTTTTCTCCCTTCTGACACCAAGACTGAAGCACACGTCTCTGCTCTCCTTAATATCTGCAGCTGGAAATCTGCCCACCATCGCAACTTCAATCTAGACAAGACTGAGCTGTTTTTTTTCTCCTAGGAAAATCCTGCTCGCTACAAGACCTTTCCATCACAAGTGACAAGACTCTTGCCCAGTCTGCCAAAATACGCAACACAACAACAGACTGTCAAGTGAAGGTCAAACTGCAGTCACAACCTGATCCTGCAGGTTTGAACTTGAAAAGATTTTCTTACCATCTCCTCAGTCCATCAATTTATTTAGACCCTGAACTCCCTACAATTTACCTCCTAAAACGGTCCCATACTTTTTAAAATTGTGCAGTTTCATATTGAGTGGAGAAGTTGTTAACAGCTTTGATCCCAGCTTGTAACTTTATCTGAGTTAGGGCTACAACTAATGATTACTTTCATTATTTATTAACCTATTGATCATTTTTTTTAATTAATAGAATAATTGTTTCATTCATCAAAAATGGACATCATAAGTTCTCAGAACCCAAGGTGACATTTTTTAAAATAGTTTGTTTTACTTTACACACAGTTTAAAGGCCAGGACACACCAGGATTTAAAACGGTGAAATCAATTCCAATTCCAATGAAATCGCTGCGATCAAAGGGTGAGGAGGAGGCAAAATAAATCTGCGCAAATGCTCCGTGCAGAGTTCAACTTGGGTGACCTTTGACATTTATTCGCTCGATTGACCAATAGCAAAAAGACTTGACAGCGCTTAACCTTTTGAGGGGACGAAGAGGTGGAGAGTCCAAAATAGAGGTAGCTATTGTAGGTTATTAGCTGTGATGCATCATTCACTTTTATTCAACCTCCTCTGTTGGAGTAAAAACAGAGAAGTGGTTTGCAAATGTCACTTTGTGATGTAAAACCAAAAGGTATTCAATTTACAATTGTAGAGAAAAATAGCAAACCCACACATTTGAGAACCTGGAACCAGTGAGTGTTTTGCATTTATTGTCTGATGAATGACTTAAATGATCTTAGATAATTTTCTGTCAATTAACTAATTGATTGATTGACTAATCATTTCAACATCAAACTCAGTGGTAGCCAAGGTAATTCATGTACATCTAAAGCAGGTGGTCGCATATGTGAGTTTCTCTTGCATTTCTGCAGTTTTAACAGATTAAGTGCAGCTGAATCTCTATTGTGTAAATAGTGTCATATATACAGTATATGTGTTTGTGTAATACTGTATGGCCCTCTGTATATTCATTGCATTTATTAGTATACATGAATGAGCAATACATAACAACTCCTATACTTTAAACTGTCATGGCTGAACAGCCGAAAAACACTCCCTCTCATTCTGCTCTGTCTCTTCCCCTCTCTTATTCCCATATGGATGACACACATGGTCCAACAGCTGATGTACTGTACAGCATTTTGTAGATTGCTGTTCACTAAGCGCTTTAGGTCGTAGACTGAGGCAATGAATGGGCAACAGGGAAATGTACCATTTAAAAAAACAGCGAGGAGAAAATGCACTTTCACTGTTGAGCAGGAAGTCAAATATGTGTGAGGGAAACACTACAAGGCTGGGAAAACAGTAGTGCTGTATTTGTGTGTATATAGAGAGAGTTAATTGATTTCGCACTACTGCAACAACATGTTTAGCTAAGCCCTTATTAACTCTTAAATGTCTAGAGGAAAACTCTCAACTCCTACAGGAAGTTTTCTGGGAACAAATTAAGCGCTTGTCTTATAATCATGACCTCATTAATGATCTTGTGGCTTAATGGTAGCAAATTCCTCCAGCCGGGCTCCAAAATCTGGTGGAAAACCTTTTCAGAAGAGAGTGGAGCAGCAGATTAATACAAGTCCAACAAGTCTTTTAAATGAATTGACAAAATACATAGTTTGTAATTGCCCCTTCAGAATGGCACTTACAAGAGCTTTATGATCTCATTCCCGTATTGGCAGGACATCATTTGTCAGTGCCTTCCAAAATCGTTACAAATCACAGTTTCTTCTACAGCTATCGTTTAAAGTTTGGTTAGATTTAGGCCCAAACAAAATTACTTGGTTAGTGAAAGACTATGGTTTGATTAAGGTTAGGGGTCCTTCGCCATCATTGTTATTGCAATAACCACTTGATTAAGGCTGAGGAATGATCAGGTCATGGTTAAAAGAAACCAATGCTGAAACGGGAAGCAAACAGTGATCTCCCGTGTCACTTCAAAGTAAACACACAATATGTTGTTTGTGGGCATTTGCTGAAACGATTGATGCTGTCGTGCTTCTTGGGAGGACAGTAATTCACTTACTGATGACAAATCGGCAAAGACGCAAGCCGGGGCTACAATGCAAATAAAGCCTGTTGAGGCTGCAGGTGGTTTGCATATTTTTCATCAGCGGGCACAAACTTCTAAGTCCTTGCTCCTATAAAACCCTTGGTAATTCATATAAAACTTGTGAGAATTTAAATCTCCACCAACTGTCAGTGCTTCTCTTTGATCATCCTCCCTTCCTTTGGGATGGCCCTCAGGGTCCTTCTTAATCCTCCAGTCAAACTATCTGCTGCTTCCCTTCTTCCTTCCTTCCTTCCTTCCCTCTGTCTTTCTATTTTGTTCTGTCCTTCCGATGTTTCGCCCCTGTTTGTTTCTCTTTCGATCAATGTGCGTCTGTGTTGCTGGATCCTTAAGCAAAATTACTTAACCTTTTGAATGCTTTTATATAATTCTCCTTTTCTTCCTTTTCTCACTGTCTTTTCTTGCAACAGTTTCTCAGCCTCTTCATCTCTCCCTCTTCGTGCTCTCTCCCTAAGGGTGTCATTTAAACCACCGGCCAAATTATTTGTCCTTTCTTTACCTCCTCCTCTGTCTTTCTCTTCCTTTCAGTACTTTATCTCGCTCCTCTTTCTATTCTTTCTTTGGTCAATTTGCTTCTCTCTCAGACTGTCTCTCACTCTTTTCAACTTTTCCTCTGCCCGCTGCATTTCCCTCAGGGTCTCTTTTTATCCTCCAGCTAAAATATGCAGTCCTCCTTCCAATTCATTTTATCTCTGGCTGGCATCCCTCTCTCTCCCCGTTTCTCTCTTTTCTTCAAAAACATTTCTATCCCTTTACTTTTCCAAAATTTTTTGTCATGCTTTCTTTACATAAATTCATGTACTACAGTATATGTATGTGTGTGTGTGTGTGTGTGTGTGCGCAGCTGGCATCTTACACCAGCAAGCCCCTGTTCCTTTGACAAGAAATCCATTATCTTCATGATGTTCCTGGACTTGGAGGAAATTGAGTTACGCAACCCTATCGACTTTCTAGGACTTGGAGTACTTTTACCCTGAACTAACTTAAGTCTCTTTTTGTCTCTTTCTCTGTCTCTCTCTTTCTCTTGTATTTGGTGGGATTATCTAATTAAGTCAGAGAAGGTCATGGAAAAGGGGTTAGGGGCACTTTCGGCACTTGGCCAAGGGAGCCACACGCTGTAAGTGACTGACAGCAGTGTGAATAAGCAAAAAATCCAGTCAAATTAAAATCAAAGCAAAGCGAAAAGTCAAAAGATATACCCTAATGTGCATTTGTGGCTTGCAGAGAATGCTAATTCAATACGCTTTCTACATGCACACCATTCAGAATCTATTGCCTAGGTGCTTGTCTGCTTAAATACTTTGTGTTTAGGCATGATTATTTCCTTTCCAATTGCAATTCCTTGCATTGTAAGACATTTTTATTGGAACAGTGTGCGAACAGTGCAACGAGGTTGGCTGGTAAAGCAACACTGTTTGTTCCCCTTCAACCAGAATACATCGTTAAAGAGAACTTATCACAGATATCCGCCCCCATCCAACTTATAAAATGATTAAATTGAGTGCAGGGAGGTAAGCACGTCAACACAAGAAATCATAAATATTTAATCTCTTGCAAAAGTTAGGTTTGTTTACATTTTCCCAAATGAGGAAAAGACATCAAAACGTCTAACCAAGAAATGGAAGAAGGTGGATATGAAGGAGTTCATGCCTCCAGGCTGAAAGTGAGGCAAAATGTCTCTCTCTCTTTTAGTAAGACCAACAGATTCCTCAGGCAAAAATTGCAATTAAGGGGCCTGGCTTCAAAATAAAGAACAGTTGTCAAAAAAGAAGAACCCGAAACCCATCTTCCTTTGGACATAAATGAAACATATGAGTGTGACCTGCACATGAGTGACATTGTCTATTCTTCATGTGGCCATAGAGGTTTTAAAATGTAATTTGATACTTTCAGCAGAACAAATAAAATTCCAATAGACAAATCTGGGCTGAAGCATCTCACTTTTAAACTTGTGCAATAATGCTGTAATGTATGTATAAGATTTGACTTTTTTAAAACTGCTTTAGTCAAGAAATATGTCTAGAGGATCCCATAAAACGAGTTACATGTTGAAAATATTGTCATCAATTGAAATAAATGTTATAATCTAAAAAACAGCCCTGTTTTAATAGACGTCTACACATCTTTTCACCTGCAAGTCATTAGAACTGCACTGACTTGGCTGCTATCAGCTGCTTTAATAAACCTAAACTTTGGAAAAATAAACAAAGTGAAATCCACTAGCTTCTGCTCCATGAATGTAACTTTTGATTCAACTCCATTGTTGCCTGTGGTGTGCTGCTGGGGTGGGTACACATACATACATATGTACGTACGACATACGTACGTACGTTTCCTGGCTGAAATCTCTCCATTAAAGTTTCATGTCTTTTTTCATGATTTTTTTTAATCCATGTATTCAGTCTGATTGCAAAGAACCATGAATTTATAATCACAAGTTAACAAATGATGCCGGGAAGGGCTCCACAGCAGTTTCACATCCAGACAGTGGAGGTCGGATAAAAACTTAAATGTTATGCATCACAACCAATTTCACACAAGCCTTTTGAGTCTGAATAACTTTCACATTCCCACAGGCTCATCTGTTGGAGAGGGAGACTGCCACCCATGATTAGCACAAACATCCATGCTTTCACTGTCAGTGTAAATGTGTTCAGTTTTACCTTGGCACATATAATCGAAACTATCTGCTTGAAGCTAAGAAGAAAAATATATTTTTGTGTGATTTGGGTGTACTCACTCTTTAAGGGACAAACGTAAGCAAACCTGTGACTTGAGACCCACTAAGAGTTGGGGAGCAAACATCACTGACTTTTCCCCTCTACATATCGCTCAACTGGAGAGATTCATGATTGTTAACAACCAAAAGGTTAACGTTGAAAAATGATTAAAATCTGCCAATGTTTTCGTCACATAGTCAGGGCTAATTTACTGACAAATTAATGAGAAAAACAGTAATTACATTCGCAATCAAACATCACAGGGTGCATCCGGCGACCGGTGCTGTCATCTCACAGGAACGGGATTTGCATAATGCAGATCATGACAAGTCATTCACAATGGGTGACTTGTGAATGAACCATGATGACATAAACACCGATGATTCAAATTATGGACTATTGTTAAGCTTGGCTAGATGTAGTGATTAATTTCTTCTGCCACAACAAGTTGCAACTGGCCCCCTGCTGATGTCGTCTAATTGGTGATGTGCAGAGTCTGTTCTCACATCTGTTAACAAAGAAGGATTTGACAACTTGCAAACCTGAAACTAACAAATTGTTGGCTCCACGCTAACAAGGTCCTATCCATGTTTCTCGCTTGTTCTGTGAGTCACGAATGTTCAGACAGAACTTGGTTTTGAATGGGGGTAAAAAAGATGAGAGGATAGACATCCACAAAAGTAATTTAAAAGGATGGAAATGTCGGGGCTCTATTCAGTCTGTTTCATCCCTGGATTTTTATCTCTCTATGATGCGTGGCTCAGTGAAAATAGAATCTCCTCAAGTCTCAGGTGATTTCGCACTGCTGCTCCATCACTGATAATTTTTCCAGCTGTCAACCTGATGATGGGTTTTATCATTGGATGGTTTCAATCATTATGTCTGTTTCTCTGTGGTAATGGACGAAAAAAAAAATTTAAAGTAAGAAAAATGCACATGGACTCCTTCATTTAGACTGTTTCTCCTTCTCGGATTTATCCTTTTTTAACATGTCACCAGTTTGTCATGTTAAGATGTCTAGGGACATCAAATGTTTTTTCTTGGTAAATGTAACATATAGATATGCTCTTTCTGCATAGTAGAAGACATCTTAGGAGAATACTGTGAATGAGCCTTTCGCTGTATGTAGTCATTTTCAGTTATCTGAAACAGCATGTTGCCCCACTGGGCATTTTACTCAAATGCAGGCATGTGATACTGTAATGTTTTTTTCTAAACAGCAGACATGTCGGTTAGCAAAATAAATGTTTTCATTTAATTCAGTCTCCTCCATCTTTACCATCCATTAGCAAGCCCTCTGAAAAAGTTTAGCTAAGCCTTCACAAGTTGGCGAGAAGCTCTGTTTACAGATTTTATTGCTTATAGCTGCAGGGTGTCTCGCCTTATATTAACCCCCCATGCCATCTCATCAATAGCTCAATCATCACTGCCAAACAGATCTGTCAATATTAGCTACCCATAGCACTTTAGCCATGATGGCTTTAAAAAGGTTTATGGAGGTCAGGAGAAAAATAGTCCCCCATTTATACATAAACTGAACATCCAGCCATACCCCTCACAGTAATTGCGTTTTTTAATGGAGCCTCTTTGTTAGCCTGTCATGTTTTATCACAGCACTTAAAAGAGGTGAAAGACCACGAGAGAAAGGGCAGGCCTGTAAGTCAGAGCTCAGGTGCTCAAGAAAGCCTGTTCAAGCTGTCAGTGCTCCATACGAGTCTTCACAATTTGACAGCATCAAAAGTTATTGTTGACACTTGATGGGTTGATTAATGGTTTCTTTCCCATGCTTGACACATACTGTAACTCCCAAAGGCTGTAATAATAAATGTAGTGTTTGTGTCTTGGAATTGCAAGGTTAAAACACAATACTTCAAGACAATTATTGTTTTGTGTAAAGTATCTTCACACACACTTTGAAAAGGCTCAGGTCAATTAGTGGTGAGAACTTAAGGGCTCTCATTTAGCTTTTTTCTCCCTTTGGGAAACGTTTGAATCCTCGGTTTTACTCGTCTGCTTCCCCTCTCTTTCAAACAGTAGCTTACTTTGGCAACTCTGATGAAAGAGTGATAAATGTGCTAATTTATGGCCTCTCCTCTGCTCTCTTTGGATATTATGAAGGAACACATTTTATGATGAAACCACTTTGAAACTGAAGTAATGTTCTAGCAGGAGCATTCACATTGAGAGTTTGTGAAAACAGATGAGGCAGCTATTCTTCCCCCACAAAGTTTAGTTTAGATGTTCAGCACTGTATCCTCAATCAAAGGACAACGTAACTTTCCTGAGATGTGGATGGATTTTATGGATGGAGGTATGGACGGATGGATAGATATACAGAGAGATAAAGGCAGAGAGGGGGAGAGCGAGAGAGAGAGAGAGCGATAATGAAACTCTGTTTTACAAAAGTTATGTGACAGCAAGCAGCATCTGACCTCAACAGTGTGAAAGGAAATCTAGCCTACCTCTTCAGGTTCAAAGAGCTAATGAATATAAATGAAAGGCATCGACAAAAATGAATTGGCTGTAGATTAAAGATCAGACCCATCTGTAATTGTGATTATGCATGCATTCGCCCCATCGAACAGATGAAAGATATCAATCGATGGCAGGCATCAGCACTTTCTGCGTTTTAAAGGCCAATAACCTGTCCTCTTTTCCTCTCTCTCCTTGCAGGCTTAGGAGTTCTTCTTGCGTGTGCGAGTGCGTGCGTGTGCACCTTTTTGTGTGTAAAAGACATTGAGTTGTGTAGTATCGTTTTTCTGAAGAGTGTATGAATTTTCTAAAGTTTGTGTCTTATCTGATATTGTTGTTTACTGTTACTAAATTGCATAGTGCCATCCATGTCGTGTGTGTGTGTGTGTGTGTGTGTGAGTCTTTATGAGCATCTTTGTGGAATAATTCCTGGGCATTTAAAGCCTCAGTAAAAGAAAAATGGCCTTATGCATTTATTAGCCTTTTCCATGTATTAAATTATTTATCGCAATAAGATCATTTTTTATATTTTCAGGAAAATGGAAAATGATTAGAGAAAGCGGTGAGAAGAGACACTGTGCTTGAGGGAGGGAGAAAGTGTTGCAATGCAGATAAAGAGATGAGAGGGAGAGCTACACGTGTTCAAGTTACACTAGGCAAAGTTTTCATGTCAGGCCATTCAAGGCTGTAACCCTCATTACACACCAGACAACAAAAGTGTTGAAAACACGACACGAAAATGACACAACTTTTGCTATTCTTAGATGCATACCACTCGCAAGGCAAATAATGCAAAATGTGGCCTGAGGGTGGCACCAGACAAAAGGCCATGTTACTTAATCAAAAGTGCTGTCAGGCTCTACATTTTCAATTTGGCTCAACTTTCATTGGTCCAAGCTAACATGTTAGCATGTAAACATCATAACACTTTAGACTGTTGGCATGCTGTGTAAGCATTTAATGCACGTGGAAATTTTGACATGTCAGATAAAAATTCATGGGCTCACTAATGTCTGCCATCCATTCAGCACCAACATCATTACCATTTCTAGAGCCAAGCCACTGGCATACACAAGTCTTATTGGCTTAAATTATGAAGTGGAGCAGCAGTAGAGAAGAGTGTACCACCAACTGTGACTGAGAAGCTATATTAAACGCAATTTCCCAAATTAAATTCTGTCGGTAGGTTTGGCCACTGACAGGAAATCATCTCTGTTCAGAGGAAGTGATCAATCAAAACCTGACAGTAGAAATAAAAACTGTGTCCTATAAATGGTAACACACGAGCACTCTGTCTAGAGAAAGCTACCTTCACCAATGTTAGGTACTCGACCCCTGTCACTTTGATATCCTTTGGCAGGGTTGGTAAACATGAGTGTTTTGTGCATATTACATCATTTCTGGGAACAGAAAGTAGACAGTTACCTCTTGCTGCCATTTTTATTCTCCAACAGCCAAAGTTGCATGTCCAGTCATGTGAACCAAATAATTCCTGCTCTGGTCATTTTCATTTTAGCTAAAGATTGTTATTTACTTGGACAAACCATCCCAGTGTCTGGGCTTATTAACCCCTTTCAAATGTCCATAGCATGGCATCATAAATTAAAGGTTATCATGCAGGAAAGTGGTTGCTTTTCTAAGTTCCTGACAAGTTTTGGAAATGCATTTTTGATTTACAAGGTTTTCATTTGACAGCTCAGATAACTTTATATAATCCCAATTCCTTATACTGTGTTTTCATGTTTATATTTCCCTCCTGCTTTATTCTATGACTTTTGCTTCTGGAAAAGTTTCCACAGAGGATCATTAAAGATTCATCTCATCTTCATAGAGAAAAAGTCAGCCAGACAGAGAACAATACAGACAAAGGCACAGAGGAAAATAGGACAAGACAGAAAATGGAAAGAAATGTACAGACTGGGAAGCAAGCAGGCAGACAGACAGATAAAACAGCCCAGCAGACCAAGCCAAAAAACTGATGCTTGCTCCCCGTTCTCCCTGTCCTATCTGGCTCTGTGCTCTCCAACCCCAGTCTTCAAAGCCACAGCAGGAGGTGACACTCGCAGCCCTTCTCCCTGGCTTCTATATAAAACCTCCCCAGTCTATTTACCTTCTGCAGGGATTACACTCAACACTCATCTTTCACATGCAGCTCGTTTGGGCAAATCCCTCCTGTGTCTCTTTGACTGTGTGCTTGCACGTTTGTGTGTGTGTGTGTGTGTGTGTGCAGATGAGAGGGAGAGTGTGTCATCAAGAGAACAATTGTGTTTGTCTGTCTGTGTATATCTGTCATGGGGGTTTCATTTCTACCTGTGAGGCTACTTTTCATCCGCGAGAGTGTCTTATTTGGCAAAGAGAGCATTTTATTCCTCTTAGTGACTGCATGCTCTGTGATTGTCTTGGCAGCCACATCAAAAAGAACAGGCAAGGTAGACAGTGATTATTGTGGAGATGGGGGTCCAGGGTGCATCACAGGAAGACATCAGCATGAAATTATTTTTTTTTTTATAAATCACTTGATTCGCCATTACTTATATAGTTGTGTAAGTCAGTAGGAGTGAAATTTGACAAAACATTTTGATTGCTGGATTGTTGGTCTGCATTTCAGATTCTTCTTTGGTATAAAAATTAATTAAGCAGAACTGGTGGATGAATTGAGTGAACAACAATATAGCCACCGCAGAAGTCTGACTTTTGCAAAGTTGACCCTTGTGTAATGTAAATTGCTACTTAACATCTTCTCTTAGAGTCCCTTATCTACTTTTTGCATGACAGATACATCGACCTATTTGTAATTTTCCCATATTAAACAATGTTTTTGTTGAGTAAACATGTCTGCCTGGCTGAGAAGTGAATCCTTTTGAGGAAACCAAAATGCTTGGCTTTGAAATACTGCTGTAAAGGTGTCTTTGCCTCAGGCAACTTACAACCTTCGCGTCAAGCATTTTGATTGAAAATGCTTGATGCACCTCATTTATATCATACTTGCTACAGTGTGGAAAGTTTTGCAATAGCAAACTGTGTTTATGCTTAAAAGTCACCCTTGCTGTCTGACTTGCCTTCATGCCAACCTCGGCACCACTGTGATTGATGACCAGCTGTAGTTCGCTGAAAGACAGGCTCTGTCATTGGCAAAAGAAAGCATTGTTTGGAGTGGAGTTACGCTATATTCAATGTGAGTTGGAGTGTGAATGAAGATGATTTAATGCAGCTTGGTGTGAAACTGAAGACAACAGTTCTCTGCACAAAGGCAGTGTGGAATGTTTACAATATCTTGACCCCTGCTTTTCTTAGTAAGGCAGGACTTCTTTAATATGCCAGTTTTCATTTCTCATCTCTCCTTTGGTCATCAAAATCTGTGGCTCTTTGGAGGGGTCATGGCTAAAGCTTTTTAAGGCTTTATTACTCTTAGATGTCAGGGTACAAAAGGTCTTCTGGCTGCTCAACAGCTGCCAAAAGGGCTATTTTGAACATTATTATCCCTGTAGTGACCAGCTCAAGCATTAACTTCTTCTGGTGATTCTGTCTTCAGCCTGTCCTCAAGGCATTAAAGATCATTTATAGACAGTTTCTGAGTGCAAGGGAGCGCTAACTTAGCCTAACTGTGCAGTAAGCTTGACGTCCAGCCCAGGGTTGCCCGTTCAATGCTTAAATCCTGAGAGGCACACACTTATGTTTCTGGGATTGTCTGAAGGAGCTGTGCAGACTACTGGGGATGTGTATGTTTAATCCACCATTTTGAGCTATAAAGCCAAAGAATCAGGTTTTCAGAAGTGGTGGCAAAAAACCCCCCAAATTGATTTGTTAGTTCTGCCATTAGTTCTGTGCTCCAGCTGCTCTTGGACAATCAACAGCTGCATTCCCACTTTTATTGTGTGTGTATCAGCCATCACCCCATTACATGAAGGTTCTGGAGTGATATTGGTTTTTGGCCAGTGTTCGGCCTGAAGAGTCTCCTGCAGGGTATAAGCAGGAGATATACTGTAAGTCCAGTGGTTTTTTGGTCCCACAGTGGCAATCATTTTTGGTTCTTTAGGCTCTTTTCCAAAAATCCTATTAGCCTCTACTGGCAGATCTCTTTGACATCACTTTCAACAGAGTGTTGCTGCTTGCTTTGACTTTGACTATAACAATGAGTGATCTACATCCCCTGCCACCTCATCCCAATGGTATAATGATAAAAGGGTATCTGTGACAAGCACCACACTCAAAATCCATCCTTCATGCATTAGAAGGTCATGGTTTTGGGTTATTGAGCATGAAGCATTCTACCCTTATCCCAGTGGGGAGGTTGCATTGTTTTTGCCCCATGTGTGGGTTGGCTTCTAATAAAGAATGCAAGTCCATGGTGAAGCAACACTTTGCTATGGGGTCAGTGTTGTTGGTTAACCCACATTTAAGCTGGGACTTGCCTATTGGCTTTGTGATTGCATATCGTTGTAGCAGCCAAGGCCTTACCACTGCTAATCACATGTATTTTACAAGAATTGACATGACTTCATCAGCATTTTTCATTGGAACATGTGGGAAGGAGATTTTGCAGCTGTGTGTTTGTCAGCGCTCTTCCTATTTATCAGGAGTTACTGGCTCAGTGTTTCAGGGTTAGAGTTTTTAAGGGTAAGGTTAGGTGTCAAAAGGCAAAATCTTTTAATTTTAAAAGATTTTTTTTCTGGGCTTTTCACCTTTATTTGATAGGGACAGGTAAAGAGAGACAGGAAATGTGGAAAAGGAAGAAGGGGGATGATATGCCAAAAAGGGCCACGGGTTGGATCTGAACCAGGGCGGCTGCAGTAAGGACTCAGCCTTGAACATGGGGTGCACACGCTTCCAGGTTAGCTACAAGGGTGCCCCCCAAAAGGCAAATTCTGTATGAAATAGAACAAAAGTGTGAAGTAGTGTTTTTAACTCCAGTTCTGTGGTCACTATTTCGCTAGTTGTTGAAGACTTTGTGGATGAGGAACAGTGTTGCCTCTGCCATTTTATAATAGGGAGTTCCCATTATTTTCAATTGATTTGGTCATGATGATAGAGTGGTAAAACTTAACTAGCAAAGTCCTTTTCAACCATGGGTTTGGGAACCAAAATATGGTCGCTTGTTATACAGTTTGGATTGAGTTTCTGATAATTATTTATATTTGTTTAAATCATTCATAATAAAAAAAATATAAAAATGGATAATCATTTTTATAAAATAGAGATTCTATAATTCTATAATACAAAATAATGCCATACTCAATTTCATCGTTAATTGCTGCAATCAAGTACAATTATGGGTACTAAAACTGGGGTCATGGTCTAGTAAAGGTTGATAATCCTGCTATAGAGCATTGTGAGAGGGCTCCCTCTGAGAATACAGATGCATAGCTATCGACCTTAGCTCTGCTCTGTTCAGCCCGAGTGATTTCACTATTCCACACATTTCTCTGTGTTCACTGCAGCCCTGATCTCTCTTTGTCCTGTCTCACTCTGGTGGCCACTGTATTAACATTCAAAGTTTTGTTTGACATTGTATGTGTGACTGCTTTGGGGCGGTTTTTGCGTGGCATGTTCAGTACAATCTCGGCAAGTTGATCTAAATCTGACAGAGAAGCTCCTTGATTCACACAAACATACAAGTTTTTCTGGGGGTTTTTTTGCACCCAGTGAGGAGATCTTGTTGTCTGTTCAGAACTGCTTATGGAACCTACAACCTACCACGCTGCCTCTGTGAATGACGGCAACAAAAAAGGCCGTTTAGTTTAGTTTTTTGTTGGCCGCAGAGTTTTCTTGAATGAAGCCCCACTTCTACCACCCACTCCCTCGACTGAAGCTTTTGCTACAGAACCCTTGCATCCAGAAATGTCCAAGAGATAAAGTTATTTTGTATTTTGGTGTAGCAAATATCCTTCCATGTTCATTTTCTTTGTTAGGTCAAGCACACTGAAGCCCTGTACACCTTGTACTATGCAGTGGTGAAAAATGGAAAGTGAGAGATAACAGAACGGAGGTAAGAGAATATGTTGCAAGTCAATCTCTTGTCCTCTTCCTGTAGTGGAGCTGAGTGTGTGGATGTGTATTTCTTTGTGTATATGTCTATTTGTGGAAGTGGAAGGTGGCCAAGGATAAAGCATTTCACTGTGGCTAAACACACTCTATCCTCTCACATTATTGTCTCTTATTCAGGTGTGACAGGGATAGAAACAGATAGAGAACGAGACACAGCGAGAAGGCCTGAGTGCACAGACATGTCCAACCTCATAATCTAATTTGATATCCAATTTGTTGAGTTACCCATGCCACCCCCCCACCCACCTTCTCTTTTGCCCTCCTTGATCATTTCATCCATGCATCTCTCTCTGCTCTCTCCTTTTTCTTTCTTGAACACCATGCTCCTGCCAACTTTTTGCAAGTGTATAGCGGAGGCAATTTTAGCTTAAAGTACACTGCTTACCTTGGAGCTTGCATAAGCAGCTGTGTGTGTGTATGTGTGCATATCTGGCTTGCTGTCTTCTTAGCTTTGCCTGGCAGTGACTTTGACAGTGTATGTGTGTTGCAAACAGGATTACAAACACACTGTTGACTGTGAGAGGGAGTGAACTCAATTCACGGCTTCAGGATAATGTCTGCAACACTCTTTAAAAGGATGCATCATTAATTAAAATAAATGTTGTGTCAATAGGTGTTGAGGTAATAGGTGCCATCCAAAACTTTGTGGATGTTTTGAAAATTACTTTCCAGTGACTTTATAAGGCTTCTGAATGTACTATATACTATATATAAGCCTATACAGTACAGTATAAAGCATTTTTGCAGTGTTCACATTTACACATAAAGCTTGATTGACTGCCATTTATACATTTTTTAAAAAAACTTTTTAACTGTCATTGCAAGAAATCTAATTAGAAACACAACATGTTTTGGGTTACAATTGACTAATTTAGTTTATCGGTGATAAGGCCATGTCACTCTAAAAGTGGCATAGCACTATTAAGCTGCTATTAAGTCTTCGCAAAATATTTGGTTCTAGATGCTTGGTGATGTGGGGACAACTTGGAGGGCCGCTAACACGCTAGTCGGTTGGGGACATGCTAACACTAGTCAGCCACAATACTTCCCCGAGCTTCTTTCGATTTTCTCTATACTGGGCTGTTCATTACCCGTGGGTATTTTCTTTTCAGAACTATACAACATTTCATTCAATAAAGAGTTACTGAAGAGGTAAAAACGCTCTTCGACCAAACTGCCTGTTAGCAAGCTCATTAGCTGAGGTAGGTTGCTAATGGGACAATAAGTTCACACAGTGTATTCAAGAGACATATTGGTGTCATCATCTGTTGGCAAACCATGCCTCTTTTGGAGTAGTTTATATTCAGACAGAGGAAGGTTTTATAAAAGCTACTGGTTCAAAACAGTTAAACTACACTAAACTTAGAGATCATGTATGCAGATTTACTTTGGCCCAGTGGGGGGACCCACAGATCACGCTGATTCCATTGAAATTAATTGATATCACTGCAAAATGTCACTGTCTGTTTTAAATGCGGGAGTGAAGAGTGAGCATATAAGCAACAGAAGGTAGTGTGAATGCTATATTTCCTTCAACCACTTAACCATCACATTTAAGATGCAGTATCAAGTAAGAGCCAGCCAAGACTCCCATACTCTGAGGTTTTGTAATCCTTATTCAGCCAGGGAAGTACTGTTACAGAGCTCTGGTTTATTTATTGAAATGAACTGGGTTATACCTGTACGAAATGGGAAGGTTACGTATGCAAACATAGCACATTCATTCATTTCAGGCATTTACTAGCGGCCACAGTGCAACTGTTGCTCTGTCTTGACGTTTAAATGTCTTGTCACTAGCAACCTTTTTTAATTTTGGTAAAATCCTACCGTTTTTAAGACTCCCTTGCTCTTTGCTTTCAGAAGGATATGTGTTTTTTCACCACCAGATTTAGCCTTAGCCTCTTTCCGACAGAGTTTTACAAGGGTAAAGTGAAAATCCTGCATCAAAGTGTTTCTCTGGAGCTTTGTTGGCAAACCCTGAGTTTTGAAATTTGGCTGAATCAGCAATGCTTGATACTTAATTTGTTTAAGAAAGTTGTACTTGTGCTTCCAGCTTAGGCTCAGCTCTCTTCAGTTTGGTTTGGCTGTGTAATGCCCAGATTTCTTCCTTTTTGTCCTGCCTGCCTGGACAGCTCAGAAGTCAGAGGAAGACGAGGCATGCCATGAAGCCAAATGTCCACTTGGTGACCAGGCACAAAACAGAGATTTGTGGTATTTTAAGGGCTCTGGCATTATTTTTAGTAACTGGATCCAGTGTCACGCTTATACCTTATGAGCTCATAATTCATATCTCAGTTCAGATCTCATTTGTTATTATTGAGAAAATTTGTAAGCATTTTCTATGTAATCCATCACTTCCACAGCAGGATTTGATCTTCTGCAGCCTGGGGAATAACTGTGTGAGAGATATGAACTGGGGGTGAAAATGTGCTGAGGAATACAGATGGGAAACATGAACAGCAACATATCGCCTACATGCTAATGCAGAGTAAGACTCTGGAGCAAGACATGATTCACTATGCACAGGGGGTAAAATCAAATCCATAAAGTAAAGTTCATGGCCATACATTAGAAGGGCACCAGGATTTACTGTCTTGCACAAATATCTCTGTGTGTGGGTCAGACCTTTTTAATATGAGGCTAAAGGACACTTTGTTAGAATATACGGTTGACTTTTTATTTACCATTGCATTAGCATATACAGTAAGTACACATATATAAGAATACACATGCATGCGCACACACACACTAAAGCTTAACCTTTAAACCGAGAGGTTTCTGTTTAATGCCACTAGCTCTGAGGTTAGAAGAGAGAGTGATACAAACATTCATTTGATGCTGATTTTGATATCATAACCCTGTCCTAGCTGTGCTCCTGGTGTACATTTAATTCTGGTTGGCTATGGAGATGTGCATTAATTAGTTCAGAATCACATTGCTTTGATGTAGTTTCCAGAATTAAAGGGTAGTACCAGTAGTTATTAAGTCCATTTCACCTCCTCAGTGGCTGCTGATGACTTTATATTTAACCTTCTTTTTTTAACCCAGTGACTTGTCATAAACTGTGAGTTGAAATTGACTGACCTCCTGCGTAACTAAAAATGCATCTAAATGCAGTTGAAATGAGAAGTCCAGAATATTTAGAGGTCAGAGTACAGAGTTGCAAAGGTCAGTTAAAGTCACTCTTGCAGTCATGCTGTTTCACAAAATCTGGATTGAGAAGTAAACTTTAAAGCTGAAAATGGAAAATAAATAATTTCCTGCCTGCTCCCTTATCTAGAGTGCCATGGCAACGATGTTACATGTCACTATAGCTCCTTCTCATTACATCTGGCTCTCACATAGGCCTAGTCAAAAATAAATTAGCTCCGCCTGGGTGCTATTTTCAGAAGAGACAGAGAAAAGCAAAAGTGCTAACTCCAGGCTTACTGTTGAGGTAAATCAAAACTATTAAGTGAGTCATGTAGGCATCCTTTACCACGGCAGTCATCACTAATTAAATAATTTGCACCGTTCATGCTTTGCCTCAAGATTAACAAATTAAAAACCTTTTTCCTGTTTCTGTGATTCAATTAAAGTCGGCCTACTTTCTACAGAGCCTATCACTGAAGTTTTTTTTTTTTTTGAACCAGCAACCATGGATGAAATTACTCGAGAGACAGCTTTCAACTAGTTTTAGTGCACAAGTTCAGGCCACTTTCTGAGAAATTCAAACTTTTCAAAAGCTGTGAGTGGCCTTAGGGCTAAGACTATCCGTTATCAAGTGTCCAAGTGTCTCTCACTCGCTGTGTCTCTTTGAAGTACAGTTGATAACACTGGTGAAGCAACAAGAGAACCAGTTTAAGTTTTGTAATGCACTTTTGTTTTCATTTCGCTGACATTCTTAAAATTTCGGTAAAAAAAACAAAAGGTATTGAATGTGACCAGACTGACACATAAGTCAGCTCCTCTTCTCTGTGATTCGCTGACACAGTGAATGGCTGGGTATCTTAATTTCACCATATGCATGTTCCATTTAGGCCTTTCTTTACTAATGAACAGCTCCAATACAGAGACTCTGTATAGCTCTGTGAAACAACAGAGAGAATAATAATATGACAAAACCATGATAGAGGCATCATTTTTCTATTAGCTATTAGCTTTCTTCACTAGGATATATTTACTTGGATGTTAAACATGAGTTTGATATGGGGACAGTATTCAGTAGAAAGGGTCTGTTGCACTAAATATAAAACTGCACAGTATGATGCTCTCAAATATACTTGAAAAGATAACATTCAGTGAAGGGTGGCAACTAATGATTTATTTTTATTATTGATTAATCTAGTGGTTTTTTATTATTTTTTGATGACTTAATGAATTGTTTAATCTGTAAAAGATAAGTTAATAGTTAAGAATGAGCATCACAAGTTCCCACTGACCAAGCTAAAGTGGTCAAATGACTTGCATTGCCTGACCAAAAGATTAAATTAAGTATCATATGAAAAGAGAAAAGCAGCAAATCCTGACACGAGAGTAGCCGACCATTTTTCCTGATAACTTAAATGATTAATTGATTATCAAAATAGTTGGAAATAATTCTTCTGACAAATGATGGTGACCACTGACTAATCATTGCAGCTCTAATTAAATGTTCACTTTCTACAATATTTGCACATGATAGCTATGGTATGATTGTGGTTCATGCAAATAGTTAAGGTATGGTTTAGTTTACGGAATGATTGTGGCTACAGTTAAAAAACAGGCAAACATTAATTGCAGGTTTGTAACAGTAGATGAACTCTGACCATCATACCTACTATGCACCCATTCACCACCTCGACCTCTAAATCTTTACGTTGGACCTTGTACTTAAAGTAAAATGATGAGCAATGAATGTTGGCACTGGATGTAAATTGTGAAGTGTGTAGTTGTCTAATATGGATGCAACTGCTATGGATACTGGGCCAGTTAGACCAGACTAATATTGTAGCAGAGTCTGTACAATAACAAATTGCAGATTCCTCTTTGTTCAGATGTTTTGCATATGCTTGGTTTTTCATCACTACTTAAATAAAAGGACCTCTACATATATATTCTGAATTTGTTTTGTTGGAGGGAGAAATGTTACTTTTACTAACACGAACAGCAGATCTTTCCCATCCTAACAACTATGATGGACTGATGCCCTTTATTGGTGTCTTTTCTCAAAACTACCAGAATAGAGAGAGAGGCTGATCAAACGCAGAAAGGAGAGTCAACTACACAACTACAAAACCTTTAAGGATTTTTCTTTTGAGTGATCTGTCAGAGCTCATTTTTTGAAAACGTGTTTGTTTTTGTTGACTTACTTTTCTCCTCAAAGGTATCAGCTTTTATCCACTTCCTTTTTCAAGTGCTTTCTCTAATCTAAAATAGATGGATAGCAGGTTAAACACAGTTTGACTAAAGACCTTTCTCCCAGTTTTTATTGACTGTTAAAAAGTGACCTGTTTGGAACAGCAGCCTGCAATGAGATTTTATTGAAATTGAATCTTGAAAATGACATCTGTCCCACAACATGTAGTTCTTAATGGGCTAGACCTATTTAAGAAATGATGATAGTAGTCCAGTATAAAGTCAGAAAGCCATGGATGCTAGATGTAGAGCAAACTGGGATTTGAACGTTTTTTTTATTTTCTTACATCCTCGGACTTTACATAAAGGGTACCTCAACATACACGCAACTCAGGAGTCTTCTTAATAATGAAATAAATCTATGTGGATATTTTACAATAATCATTAATACATATTTCAGCTTTGTTTCTGAGAAATCACATTTTTGTCAGTTCGGTATGGCATATAGTTCTCAATACCATGGTAACCCCGAATCTCAGCAACCGTTGCTATGGAGAAGAAGTCTCTATTCCCAACACTTTTTTTGCTGCAATCAGACACGAAACGCAGTAGTGTAGTTACTAAAGTTGTCCAAATGGACGAATAATCTTTTTTCAAAGTGTAATCTTAAGCTTCACCTTCCTTTGAATGTGGACCAAAACGTTGTTTTTAAGGATGGTAAATTAATTCTTAATGTTTTTGCTCTGTTAGGCCTCTCCTTGGGACTTGTAGTAGACTTCTCTCCTGAGGTTTTCATCCACAGTCTTGTAACTTTTGACTCTTTATCAGATAACCAGATATTTTTCCAATGTAGCTCCTCGTCGCCTGTCTGTATCATTGTGTGTGCGGAAAATGAATGGCACTACTACTTTCATAACCTGGTCTACTGAATAAATTCATTCCACTTTGCTCTATTGTCTTTGTGTTCACCCTCCGTCATTACCATTACTCCTCTTCTGTGGCCTCTTCTCCCCAGAGATCTGCTATTGCTCTGCTTCTTTTCTTCCACCTAAGCCACAGCATGACTACTGCAAAGGAAATTATCATCTCATTTCATCTCATCTGAAGTACTATCTATCTCTCTCTTTTGTTGTCTGTTTCTTGCAGTCTGTCTTTCCCCGAACTGTAGCTTTAGTGAATCATTAGCCCGCAAAGCTTCTTCTTGCCTCTACAAATTCTTCTGAACTAAAGGTCTGTAGCATATTGGAAGCATTTTGTTTTAGTAATACTTTATAATACAGTAATACTGTAAACATGTGAATATGTTGCGCATTGCAGACACTGTAATTCAAATAACATACCGTCTTATTGTACATATTCTTTATTATGTAATTTTCTTATAATATTTTTGTTTTCATTTTCTTTAATATTTTATTGTCAATTTTATAGCTAGGATTCTTGACCTGCAGTTCTTGGTTTATGTTTCTTTTTACTTCTTTTTATTTCCACTAACTGTATTATCCTGCACCAAAATGCCTCATCTGTGTAAACCTACTTGGCAATAAAGCTGATTCTTATTCTGGTTTGAATAACTTACACTTAAGTGGATGCGTCACGTAGAGAATTTGTCCAACCAATTGAGTTCCGACCAAATATTTGGAAAATGACCAGTTTCTATTGAAATGCAGTTGCAGAATTAACTGAGCATTTGTTATTTAGACCAATGATTTTTAAATGATAGCCTCCTGAAAAGTACAAAATCATGTAAACAGTAAACCCCTTTTTGTTTTAAATATATACTGGGAATTAAAATAAAAGTCACTAAGACCTATTGCTCTCTATTGGTGATCACTCCACTGATGGTTACTTTTTGATGAAAACCATCTATTTCTTCCTTATGTAACCCCATTTATTGGCCAACATTTTACTATTTTGTGAATAAATGAGCAGTTTAAAGTGTCAAGAACCACAGCAAACTTTGCCAGTGGCATTTTTCACAGTCCCCGACTCCATCAAGTTGATAGCCTTAAAGTTATTTCAGCTTTTTTCAGATTTGATTTATTCTAAACAAGTAATGCATCAAAGATGCCCTTCTAGTAGATTGTCATTGGATTGAAAGGAAAAGCATGAATATGAAAACAAGGACACACTCTAGAGGAGCTCCCAAAATAAATGGGGTAAAATCACTTTAAGTTTAAAGGGTGAAAATAAAAGGACATTTCTGGATGTCCTTTAAAGCGACTGTCTCTGTTGGTTGTAACAGCAGCTCCTGGACACAATAGGCTCGGGTTCAACAGAGCATAGTATATTTATTAAGGCTCTTAACTGTATTTCAGGATCATTGACCAAGATCATAAATCTAATAGATAATTTAATTGTGGTGGGTTTTGGTGGAATTATGGGACTGCAATCCTGTGTGCATAGGGTGTATAGCAATTCTGAATGAGGAGCACGGATTTCAGTGGCTTCAGTGACATCACTGGTTTCAGATGCAGATTTAGGGTTTGATTTGCTGCGACTTTGCCAAGTTGATTTTAAATTTTAAAGACAAGCCATTCCTCAGCTAAGAACTGAAACAGATACATTTTGGAAATCTTGCAAAATGTGTTTTGAATTGTAATGTAAAGTTTATTTATATCGCCCAGTATCACATACGTGATACATATGTAATCAATATGTTTGTCAACAAGTAAATATGGAGAAATGTAGTGCAACAAAGGTTTGTGTCAGTGCCCTCATACCTAAACAACAAAATAGGTAGTTTGTCATCTCCTGCTCTTATGGTTATGTTTGTGCAACTAAAACTATGTGGTTAATGTTAGAGAATGACCTGAAAGAAATCAAGGTTACTGACGGGGCGAAACCTGCAGTTTCTGGCGTCAACGTCGGATACTTTGCATGGTCGATTACCTAGCTAACATTTTTTGCAGCAGGATAAAACAATGACACTACAATTGCCTTGTTAATGAACTGGAGCTGGATTTGATTAGTCGATTACTTGGTTAGTCGATAGAAAGTAAAATGCCATAAATTCACTGGTTGAAGCTTCTCTACTGTGAATATTTGCTGTTTTGTTTTCTCAGGAGTCAATGATAGTAAACCACGTATTTTTTAGTTTCGAACTGTTGGTTGGACAAACAAATAACTTAAACATGTTCATATGGCTTAAGGAAATTGCCAGATTAATTGATCATGATACTCTTTTGTTAGTTGCAGCCTCATAATGAACCTTGTTGCTCAAACAAACAAACAATTTTTGACTGGTGAGCCAGTCTCGCTGTGAAGGTGTATTTAGATCCCTCAGTTCTTCAGGGGAATTGCAGTATAATGCCGTGATAACACCCATAATGCCCATGGGCAGCTCCCAGGTGTGAGTGTGTGAATTAGTGTAACCGTTCATGCATCTGCTCCCCAAGGTTTCTTCTGCAAATAGGAATGTGACTGTAGGAATGTAGCAGCCTTTCCTTGTTAAAAGGGCAAAAAACCTCTTTGTACTCAGATCCTTGAGAAAATGGGCAGAATTCAAGAGACAAATGAAAAATTAGGATATGCTTGCTGCATTTGTATATTTAATTTGTAATTTGTATATTTGTGTGTTTCTGCTTGCACTGACCGCTGAACATACTCTACGTACAGTCAAGATGTCATTTTGAAGAACCAAGTTGTAAGCCTTACAGTAAGAAGAGTTGCCCTCATATCCCTTTTGAGCATGGGAGTTTCTTCCCACAAGCCGAGAGCATAGCCTTTTCTCTATACTCTATTTACTGTATTTCTAATGAACAAGTGTTAGGTTTTTTTTTTGTACCTCTTGTATTTCTAATGAACAAGTGTTAGTTTTTTGTTTGCACCTTTGTTTCAAAGGTTAGTTGGGTCACTTCAATTATGTTGTACCATATTCAGCATTCAGCAACACCTAATGTTTACTGAAGCTCAGGTTCATAATACATTGAGTCCACGGTCTCACATAAAGTAATGAGTTGGCATAAGAGCTCAGGGTGTTAGGGTCTATATTCACATATGTTTGTACTTTTTTTATGCCTCTGGCTATATGGAGGGTCTTCCCTTGTGGGCGAAAATGTTGAACTGAAGTGAACTGAACTAAATCGTGTTTAATCATATTGTGCCTGATGATATGATTATCCAGCAATACAAACTTTGAATTCCACTCCTAACCCATGAATCGGTCTTTGAAGATGCTGTAATTATCCTTTTTGTAAACTCTTCTTCTGATCTTGGCTGTAATTACTTGTCTTATTTTTGTATTCTCTTCTGTTTCCATATCCCATTCTCTTCTGCTTCAACAACCCAAAGCTACGATTGTGGAAGTTTAATCACATCTTAAGTTCGTCATCTTTGCCATACCCCTCTTCTTTCTGCTTATTGTCTCTGACACCAACATTCACTATCAAATAAAACAGAATTGTTTTTTGTTAACACAAAAGATATGAATTTGTGTCAGCCCAGCAGACCCCCCCCGTCCTTTAGGGCACTGTTTCATCGGTTCTGTCATGTTGGCACTAAACCAAGAACTACAGACCTGGCAATGTGCCGTGCTGTACGTGGTTAGATACTTTTTAGCTGCAAGAGGTCATATCTGTCTGGCTCACTTTTTCAAATATTTCAGTTAAGACTTCAGGTTGAGATCTTAGAGTGCAACTCATATGGAAGCAGACCTGTTATAAGCAGTTCATTAAGCAATTAAGTAATTAAAAATTGGGATACAAAACTATTTGTATCTTTGCTAGCGGCTTGGCTTAAGGGATGGAATTGACATTCTCTCTCTCAATCATTTGGTCCCATACTGTGGTTGAAATATCTCAACCATTGGATGGATTGCCATGATATTTTGTACCAACATTCATTATCCTCAGTGGATGAAGCATACCAACTTTGGTGACCTTTCCTCTACAGTCACCAGCAATTGGAAATTTTTGGACATTACTGTAGTGTCTTGACAACTATTGGGTGGATGGCCTTGAAATGTAGTGCAGATATGCATAGTTCCCAGAGATGAATCTTAATGACTTTGGGTGATCCTCTGACTTTTCATCTAGCACCACCAGCAGGTCAAAGTTTTCAATTATCATGTGAAATATCTCAACAAGTGCAGCTAGCATGGCTGTAGACTCGTTTCATAATATAGAAAGTTAATAGCACTTGACCTTGAAGATTGATTCTTGGTCTTCTTATAGCTACTCTTAATGGACAAAGACTAGCGTTGGTTAACTCATCTTTGAATTCAAAAGTTGAACATACATTCCGCAAAAACAGTAGATGGTTTGTCTTTTTTATATTTAAAGCCACTGAGAGATTTATCAGCCCTTACCACAGCTGCATCGTTTACAACACAGAGCTTCAACACGGACAGTAATTGGGTAGTTGGATCTACAGTGCCGCTGGTATGATATTCATTACTCCCCATTTCTTTTTCTGTGTGACAGCATACTGGATATGTGTGTGTTTGTGTGTGTCTCATTAGGCGGTTTTCAAGTGATAGTGTTGAGGCAGGGGTCACATCCTAATCCTCTAGGGGTCACGCAGATGTTCAAAGAGTAAAGAGATGACACAGAACACAGGTCCATGTTGTGTGGAGAGAGAAGGTAATTAGGGTTACTATCAGTGTTTAACAGCCAAACACTGTGATGCCATTGGAGGTGTGCAGTGATTCACAGGGAAAGAAAGGAAAGAAGGTGGCTGTCCTCAGCTGTGACAGAAGAGATGATTTTGAGATGAGATTAAATTAAATTATTTCTAGCAGCCTTTCAGAAAAAAGTCGACATCTCCATTGTTGGGTTCAGCTCTCATCCATTTATTCAGGTGGTAAACTGGCGACAGTGCATAGCCACATTGGTGACAGGATTTGTTTTGTGCTGTAACATTCCTCTAGTTCTTCCTTTGCTTATCAGACACTTGAACTGCATTTGACATTTGGATACATGGTGTATATACTCATCTTGTTGAGACATATTTGACTAGTACACGTAAAGAAATCATGTTTGGTCACAAAAGCACAGGGTAGTAAGTGTGCTACATCTTAACACAACATCATTCTAAAATAAGCATTAAAAAAGTCGATTCAACAGAATCACTCAACATTTTTAATAATCAGTCAACTGCTTTAAGTAATTCATCAAGTAAAAAGGTGAAACATTTGTAGGTTCCCGTTTCCATTGTGATACCTTGCAGTTTTTTCACTCTCATAATATAATAAAATGAATCCCTTTGGGTTTTTAAATGTGAGACTATGTAACTTTCAAAAGAAGAAATAACACATTTTTCCTGTTATAAATGAATGAATTCATGAGCAGTAAAAACACACCCATGCTCAATTCAACTCACTCAAAGGTTTTGTGGCTACAACCTTATTTGTTCTGGTACAACCAGAAGCTTATGGTGGTGAGTGATAGCTAATACCTTCACATAAAGATATTGCTGTGAAGTTGACATTAATGAGTCAGTTAACACACTTTGACTCTTCTCAACTTGTGCTACTGTTACAGTAGGTTTTAGCATTAAATATTATTCCTTTACATTATTATTCACAGAAAATAAACTATTAATCGACTGATCAAAAAATGTAATGATACATAAATTGGTAATGAAAATAATCATTATTGGCAGCCTAAAAAGATGCTTCGGGTTTCAGTTAAACATGAGCTGTTACGCAGCCTTTCTAGACAGCTCTATTGTTGAAAATAGATTGATTGAGAAATGGATATTTGTGTTTTTAGAAGAATATTATAATGTTACATTGTCAGTTATTTGATTTTTTTTTTACTTAATCACATCCCTAAGGATCCCTTTAATTTGGCCATTAACAACCAAGATATGACAAGACAAATGATAAGACAAACTATGAAATAGCAACACTGTTTCTAAATTACCTCAAATACAGTATACAGTTAATTATCAGTCAATGTTTGCACAGATACTGATATATCTGTGGTAGGCTCAAATTGGTGGATGAATCAGTCAGGCTCTAGTACCAATGGAAAGTTTACTATCTGTAGGACGAGGAGGGAAAGCTAACTGAAGCTATTTAAGTGGTGTGCTGAAGCGTCATGGTGGCAAAGTTGTTATCACAGTTGCCTCGCAGCACGAGGGACATAGCCTGGCTCATCTAGGTTTCCTCTCACTGTTCATGGGTAATTTAGCACCATGAATCTACTATCATCCAGAATATCTATGAGTCTCTGCTCACTGGTATGTTACTGTCTTTGATGGACTGATGATTTGGATGATGTAATTATTTATCCAGCAACCATGTGTTTCATTGTTTTTCATGACCAACCGTTAGTTCACAGTCGTTTTACACGTAACAGAGACTAATGTCTTCCAGTCCTTACATTTGCAAGTCCAATCAGGGATCTGAGTGCCTGCTTGCTTCATCTGCCTCCTCAGAACACAAAATGCTGCCAAACCCATTCTATTGTAAAATTCAAATGTTCTTGTGATTTACAAGCAAGCACAAGCAGAAATCTAAATTAGTAATTCATGGGACTTGATCTGGGATACTTAATACCCACTGCCAGTGGCAAGACTCATTTGGATTGACTAATTGGTAGTCTTACTCACTGTTACATGATACACATTGCATTGCATCTTTATGATCACAAGTCATTTGACATTCTCATCTTTTCTCACTCCATCAGTCACAGCTATTAGGATTACAACAGATAAATAAACATTCTGCGAAAACGTAGGCAAGTAAAGTGAAGTACAATAACAGTTTCTGCCTTTAAACAAAATCAAACGTTCACTGCACTTTTCGAAAGCCTCTTGTGGCTGTACACACAGTTTTTTCTTAACTTAAACCAAACCATACTATCACTACAGTCTTCATGCTTACAGTGGCATTGTCAGTGAAAATTGATGAGGAAATATATGTTGAAGGAAGCAGCTGTTTAAACAAACACACACAGGGCCACTGCTTGCTACATAAATCCAGGGGTGTGGACATTTTGGAGCTCTTAAAAATATCAACAACAGCGCTGATACAGAGACATGTCCTGTCCTACTCTGGGCCCTCTGATTTATTCAGGGTGTTCCCCCGAATGGCTCCCCTCCATAAATGCAAATGTTTTCTTGAGTATTTTGTCTTGCTGTTAAGTTACAAGTTGGAGATATGTTGTTAAGTCATTTGTAATTTATATTCTTAAAAATGTGACAAAATGAAAAATGAATAGGGACAATCTAAGCTGACGAGTTAATTCTTGAGAATGGTAGCAGAGTTGGATTACATTTTGCCGCAGTAAATCACAACATATTCTACTACTATCACACGGCTGAGAGTGCGTGGTAATGCTGGTGGCTACTGCGAGGAGTGAAGGAGTGTGCTAACTCTGCATGCAGCTCAGAAACCACCCTGAATACTGAATATCAATGACTTGTTGGTGACCGAGGTTCCGCGTAAAGTATACAGCAATGCCTCGCACAGAGGGGCGAATGGTAATTTTCATGCAGCAGTAATGGAAATGCTGATGTTTGTGATTGCACTGCAGCACTGAAAAACATTACTTTGGAAAAAAAAAATCTAACCACTTCAGAGCTTTAATGAAACATCTGTCTGGCACTTCTAAAATATGTTTTCATTAATGTCTATAAACTAAAGATTTGAATTCTGAAAATAGTGTACATCACGAGGTAGGACACCACTATCAGATTCTAATATTCAAAGTTATTGCAGTGCCTTATTATCTGCGACACCAATGTTTCTTCTCTTGTCAGCACCCATCCTGTTCTAGTGTGGGTGATGCGAACAGTTTGGCTCCCAAAAGGATGTAGCCAACATTTCAGGAAAAAAGTGACAAGTGCTTTTACAAAGTGATTGGTATGCAGCAAAATCGTCACTTTTAATTAAAGTAAGAGTGTAAAAACTAAATGATGTGCCAGTGGTTATGCAAGTCCACATCCATCAGAGTTAATTTAACTCTTTTTAG
This sequence comes from Coreoperca whiteheadi, assembly GCA_011952105.1. Taxonomy (NCBI): domain Eukaryota; kingdom Metazoa; phylum Chordata; class Actinopteri; order Centrarchiformes; family Sinipercidae; genus Coreoperca; species Coreoperca whiteheadi. Next base: position 4,658,057 of record CM022491.1, on the reverse strand, counting down.
ATGATGGTTCTGAAAAGCCGTCCCAGAGCCATATCTGCTTTCTGACTAAAACAACAAAACAAATGATTGTCACTGCAAAATCAACACACATTGATGCCAGAAAATTGAATGTACTTTATAGTGCAAATGTTATGACAAAATAAGGAGACTTTCAAAAGAATAAACTTTAAGCTGATGGCAAGACTTGGGTCCTTTTTGGCTCCTCATCCTTGAAAATACTAAATGAGGAATTTAAGATTTTCTGATATCGGTTGTATTTTAATTATCAGACATACATTAATGCAATCGAGACACAAATCCTTTTCATATCATGGCCTTTCCTTTTGGTAATTCTGTGCTACCATTGTAAAAATGTTTACTCACGTTTTGACACACACCTGCAACTTTATTCATACCTGGGCAGTTATTTAAGGATTCTCATCAACATAATTTAGTTAAAAAATCTTAAAAAGACAGCACATTCGCACAAGTGTTTTCTTCACTTCATATGATGAATCTGTCTTGATTCTGATTCCACTTGGTTTGTCAAAGACATCTTGTCTCCCCACTGATTTACAAATCTAAATACTGACTGTTATTGAGAGGACATTCAGAGCAGGAATTTTAGTGAATACATGTGAAGCCTAACAGATCAGCCACTGCAGCTCATTGCTGATACAGGAAGAAATAGGACACATTTATTCAAGTAAATCCACCTCGTAACTACACAATATCTTCTTTCCAAAAATACCCACTATAAATATGTATATATGCTGTTGACGTTTCCAAAATTATATGCGTTTTACGTTAGGCAACCTACAAGTCCAATACATTTCAGAAAAATTCATAACATTCAGAAATTCAGAACACAAAGCTTTGTCTATCTTATTTTCTGATTAGTTTAACCATTTAGGACTCAAACCATTTCAAATGTTTAAAAAAATAAAACGTTATTAATGAGGTTTGGGTGGAAAGTCTTCTCTAGCTTCCTCAACGTCTTTTTCCCAAATCCCTTTAGCCTTTAGGGGGCAGTGTTGGTTCATACCTCATGTTGAAGACTTTTTGAAAGTGCTTACAACTACTTCATGGAGGAGGGAATGACTGAGCCGAAGCAGAAGAGGCAGGGAAGTGTAGGAGTTAGGAGAAAGAAGAAATGTTGGGAAGAAGAAAGGAAGTGAGAGAAGCAGGACGAGTGCAGAGGCAAACAAAAAGGTGGGTGGAGAACAGAGGAGGAGTGCTAGGTTTCAAAGGCTGCAAAATGATCACCATTAGGGTATGACGGTGAACGTAATGTGTGATGCAGCAATGAGAAACTTAAATTATGATGTGTTTGGTTAGCATGACTCCTCTCCTCTCCTCCAACTTCAAAAAAGCAAATGATACTGTAAAAAACAAGCTTAAATTCCATCCTTGTTTCATGTGTGGAAAGCAGAAATGAGCAGTGACCATGGATTCTAAACGGGACAAGCAGAGTGGAAAAGCAGCGAGTTGAGCGAAGGATCCTTTTTGGTTTGGTACATAAAAATAGCTCTCTCTGTGTATGGAGGCTAAATATACAGCAAAGTGTGGCAGTCACACTTAACCAAGCTGAATGCATTTCCTTCGCAACCTTCAACCCTCCTATTCCCAAATCCCTCCCTTCCTCATCCCTCAATTTGTTCGTTCCCCTCTCCTCATCTCTTTCCCTCAGCACAGCCTCTTCCTCTTTCTCTGCTGTCTCTCCAGGTAGATGGGGTCCTTGATCAAGTGGAGGCATTTATGTCAGTGTCATGCTGTGGAGTTGATGTGGAATCAAGCTACTCAGAGAAATTAAATCACTCCAAACAAACTGTCAGAGGCATCCTTAAAATGCTTTGTCCTCAGAAGTAGGTCAAGGGGGATACATTGAAAATAATTCAGAGGCGAGTGCTCAATATCCCTTATACGTAGTGTATTAGTTCAGTACTGTAACTTAACAGAACTTAAAAAGTAAAAAAGATCAAAATAAGTATGCAAGCAAAGAAGAAAGCAAGTATACAGACAGTATATAAGGAAGTAAGTCCTAATTTCAAAACAGCTGCAGCTAATCTTCTATTTTGTAGCCTGAGGCAGATTGATGTTCAAATACATCCTCTGGACAAGTTGTTTGACTGTCACAGGGCCTTACACCCAAACCCCTCTTTCTGAAGTTGAGTCCCAAGGAGGGAGGGACTGGCTCACATTTTCACTTTGTCATAATCTGACCTACTTTTCTGAGTAATTGCATGAATATAATGACGGAGAATGGGGGGAAATTGCATATGAACATTAGCATCATGGTAGTCTTAGTCTATGTAAGGCTTGGCTAATATTGCTAAAATCAATATCATACGGTTATTATGCATATTGTCCTATATTTACATGTATTATGATTAATATAGGCACAATGCCATTAAATAATTATTAGAATATGATAAATGATTGATGATAATAATTGATACTAAAGGCCCTGAAAACATATGTTCTCAGTAAACTTCTTACTGTGAGTTATGGAGTCCAACATGAACATGAACATTTCCTGTCAAGTTAGAACAGCTGTGGTTGTTTCACACGAGAGATTTCTGTCTTTGCTATTTTTCTCTGTGCTCTTCTCACTGATTTAAAGAAGCAGATTAGAGTTTTTAGCCAAGCTAGCGTTGTGGCTCTAGGGATGGAAATGTAGGTCGGTCGGTCGGTCGGTCGGTCAGTCTGTCTACTGCTTTGGTTCAGTCTGAAATATCTCAGCACCTTCTAGATGAATGTCTTTGAACATTTATGTAGAGGTTCATGGTCCCCAGAGGATGAATACTAAAGACACTGGTGATTTCTCGCATTTGATTGTGCCTTTATTTGACAATAGATGAAAAAGACAGGCAGGAAATGAGACGATATGGGAAAGAAATGCAACAAAGGTCCCCAGCTGGACCGGGGACATTATGATTACATGGTCAGCGTCACCAGGGTGCCCTGACAGTTTTGGTTTTTAGTGAAATATCTTAACAATTGTTGTTTGTATTACCATGAAATGTGGTACAGATATCCATGATGCCCAGAGGATGAATCCTAATGAGTTTGGTGATCCTCTGACTTTTTATCTAACACCGCAAGCAGGTCAACAAGTAGAAAATCTCAGTATCTATCAGTATTTTTGTTGATCCCAGAGGATTAATACTAATGGCGTTGGTGATCCCCTGTGTTCTCCTCTAGAGCCACCATGAGGTTGACATTTGTGGTTGTAGGTAAAATATTTCAACAACTATTTGATAGATTGCCATGAAATGTGGTAAAGACATGCACGTTCCCCACAGGATGAAGTGTAATAACATTGTTGATTCTCTGACTTTTAATCTAGCGTCATCAACAGGTCATATTTTAATTAGTTGAATAGTCCACTAACTATGACCAAATGACAAAATTAATAAAATTGATATCAGATTCTCTACTTTGTGTGAAATGCTAATTAGCAAATATTAGATAATGAACATAATAAACATAACCTGCCAGGAATGAGCATGTTAACATTGACATTGTGAACATGTTTGCAATCCGATGTTGGTATTTAGCTCAAAGCATCCTGTAGCTAAGTACAGCTTTGCGGAGCCACTAGCATGACTCTAGTCCTGTTGAACGTTAAACTCTTAATAAATAACAGCCTACGCTTTTTCCCTAACTTTAACTTTAATTGTTGCTTTTTTATTCATGAATATTTTTTGTTGTTGCAAAATATTTAAGATTTTAAACCATGTTTTCAGGGGCTTTAAGCAATGAAGTGTGTTGCAGGTTTAGTCTGTACCAGTGTCTATTAGAATAGATTTTCACATTTTCAGTGTTACAATTGTATTAATGGGTCATATGCTGTATATCGTATGAGTCATGATTTTTTACATTAGATTAGCTCCCTGATATCACCATTAGGAATAAGAAAAATATTGGAGCATGTCAGAAGGTAGAATGGATTACAGGTTACATGTGGAGATGGAGATATTTATGCAGATCATGCCCTTTATGATTTCACAGCTCCCATGTTGTTTTAATGCAGGAGAATGAATACCTTTTATCTCTATCACGCTGCGGTAATGACTCCTTTGGCAGCACAACTATACAAACAAGCAAAGCAACATGGAAGCAAAGGAGGCCTCTAGATCACATGGTGGTTTGAAACATCAGTCTACACGCATCCTTATGGTAATTAATGAAAATCTAATTTGCGCTAAATATATGCAGCACCTATGCTGCAACAATTTAGAAAAATCCAATATAATGACATCCCACAGATCTGCATGTTTTTTTTTTTCCAGAGAAGTAACTTTAAATAGAGCTTCTTGAAAGCACCCTGTGCAGCATTCAGGCGACTGTAATGAAGCCAATCACTTTTAATTTAGCTTCCCTGCGTCAGCTCTGTGATGGTATAATTGGGTTACATAATTAACACTAGCAGGAAAACAAACCACAGCACTTCTATCAGTGTCTTGCAGGAGGATGAGGAGCTAAGAGCTGTTGCTGGGGGTCTGATTAGGTTGGTTCTGTGACCACAGGGGGAGAGAGTGTATCTGTGTGCTGACAGCTCTCAGGCTACGCTGTGCCAGAACTAACAGGTGAAATGGTGAAAGGTAGAATGGGGAAAAAAAGAGAGGAGAGGAAATGCAGAGAGCAGAAAAGGAGGGAAGGAGAGAGAAGCAGATGAGATCAGATATATAAACAAAGATGGGATTAGAAGAAAGGCGTGTGAAGCAAAATAGATGGGAGATGAAAGAAGAGGAGAGGAAATTACTCCATCCTAGGTGTAATTGGCATGAAATGTTACTTGCAAAAATAAATGTTTGAGCTTGAAAGGTCACCATCAGGTTCTAGGCTGCAAGCGGCATTAATAAGCCTGCTCGTTCGAATCTCTCCCTCTTTCACGATCTTCTTTTGCTTTCTTTCCTTCCTTCTTCTCATTTTTTATTAGTTGCATGTTGACTCTCCCCAGATTCTAAGGTTTATCTGAACAAGAGAAGACGTACATTATGTTTATAAATTTTCAAGTTTAATCTCAAACCATCAGCCAAAAACTAAATTTCCAAAAAACCTCGGGAATAATATCGAAGCCAGAAAATTATATTTTTTTGGTCCAAAGAGCACGACACTCCAAATGAAACAAATCTAAAATCAGTGTACTCATTAGTGAAGAGATGAGCGCTCATTAATAATGAAATCGCCATATGCAATACGTAGTAGGAAGAAGAAAGGGTTGATGAAATAGAATGCAAGGTCTTCATTAAGCGCAGTGACAGCAACCTGCTTTCGATCTACAGGGAGTTGGTGCTCAGGGACGGCCTGTGCTCTGAGGCTACGACATGCAGCAGAAGACTGAAACTTACTTTGAAGCTTGGCGAGTCGCGGACTTGCAGCAGTGTTGGACAAACTTGGATTATCTTGGGGAAGAGCGAGAGTAAGGAACAGAGAGAAAGAGAGCAATCAGTCGTCACCCTGACTCTGCAGCAGGAAGCATCCAATCAGAGTCCGTTCAAAACCTCCGCTCTCGGGATATCAAAAATAACTTACAGTAATTCACAAGTACAGACTGTAGAGATTCGATTCATCATCATTTCTTCAGCTTTGCTGGAAAGGCAAAAAAGTTATTTCAAAATCGTGAACCACATCGCAGGATGTTTGAACTTTTCAGTTACGGCAGCCCCATCGCTTCTAAACCAGAAGACATATGTGCCTCTCAGGTTAATATCCTAAATGAACTTACAGTGCAACCATTGGTGCTGTAATTCATCCACTGAAGCACTGTACAGTATACAGTAAAATCCCAGATCTGTGCTGTATGTATATCCATTAAAATGACACTGTGTCAGCTAGTAAACAAAACTTTAAAATCTGATCAGCAGAAATTATGCTAATGAGTATACTATACATGCATGTGTTCAGCCTCAGAAGTCTTAAAAACGTGACAGCAAAAGTCTCTTATTTGAAAAAACCTTTCCAATACATAGCCATGTGCCAGATAATGAAACTCCTATAACGATACCAATTATATTGGCTCACACGTTAACCTTTGTTTATTATTGTTCAGTGTAATTACTGGAACAAATTACCATATAGGCCTGCAGACATAATGGAGTAATATAGTGATTACTGTACATTTTCACACTTTATGTACATTATTTGTGATTTTTTTAGTTGTTTTATTTATGTTACCGACACCCTAACATGGTTGCTTAAGTGTAGTCCATGGCAGTCAATATTTTGGTCAGATATTTTTTTAATGTATGGCTAAACAATTAATTATTGTTATATCGATATTGCACAGCGCATTTACTCAGCTGGCGATTATAACAATTTTGGGAGCTGTCCAAACAACAAAAAGGAGGCTGTTCGTATGCTATCTGTGTACTATATCTATACTATTTACACTTACACAAAAATGGTTTAGTGAATGAAGATACAGCACTCTGTATAATTTTGGTGTTTGAAAAAAATAAAGAAGGATGTATTTTTTTGCTGTTCAAAAAAGACCAACCGAGTGGCAAGTGTTTTTCTACATAAACAATCTAGATGAATGCCTCATGTGGACATGTAGCTAGCAGTTAAACCAATAACGTAACATTTTAATTTTCATCTTTAAAAAAAGTTTACTTGGAAGTTGACTTTTCTCTGACTCACTGGTTCAAACCCTGGGAGGCCCACAAGAACAAGCAACTGCATTTTTTCAGATTTTATTCACATAAATAAAATTTGTGATTGTGCTTGTTACAAACCTACATTGAATACAAACCTACATTAAATACAGGCCTGTAGTGTAATTTATAGAAAATTATCACAGTTTAAATCGCAATGACAGTTATGGTAAAAATAAAAAAAAATCGCAATTACATATTTCCTTATATCCGTCAGCCCTATGGCATGTAATCAGTTGTAAATAACAAGTAATAAGTATTGTTGGTCCCAAAACTTCCCATCTTTGATTTTCTTATTTATATGGACCGCCCTTTTTCTTACACCACAGTGGTCTAATACATTGGTATTATAATACAATATCACCCCTGCTCTTATTGTTTTTGGAATAAACTGTGTATATGATATACACTGATTATATGTTTCACTGTGAGCTCTGCCTGCTGGTTTTTGAGTTATAGCTCGGCAGATTGTATGCGTGTGACTGTGTCAGTGTACCTGTTTCTTTGAGTGCTTGTGAGCCTTTTACAATAATGCTGTGTATGGTTTGTGTTTAACTATGCGTGCCTAAGTGCCTGTGTGTTGCTCACAAATCAAAAGACCACAACTGTTTGCGTGCTGTGGCAAATGGAGTCTATTAAAGCCAGCGTCAGGTTTACACCTGTCAAGGAGGACTTTAGACTGATAATCTGCTTACAGACACCACCGTGAAAAGAGAGGGTGGGTGCTCGGAGACAGGGAGGAAGAACAATATTTCAGACTGATCAGGGAGAGAAAAGGGAGAGGGAGTGGGGAGGACAGATTTAGATACCGCAAGAGAGACGGGAAGGAGAGACAGAGCTGAAAACAGATGATTGGAAGACATGACGGGGATAAAAGACACCAGGGAAAGCAGCGACACGTGAGCAGGAGCCGCTCTGGACAAGTCTGAAATGTATTTTGCCAATTTAGTTTTTAATAGTTACCTACATTAATTTCAGGCATTGACTTTGTTTTATTTAGTGGTATGTGTATGCCATAAGACTACACACAGTTAAATGTTGCATGTGTAAGGTGCTTACTCCACTAATATACCAAATGATAATGTATGAGTCTATGCGTGCATGCATTTGTGTATGCTTTGTCTGCACACCTTCCCCTCAGCTGCTGTAAGGCCTCATTACTGACAGACAAGGAAAGAGAGGCAGTTACTGATGTGATGCGCCCACTGTGGTCTCAGCCTGTATGTTAAGAACTGGAGCGGCATGCCATTAGGCTAGCCCTGGAGGTAGAGAGAGATTTTGAGCTTGTGCTTCAGCTCCACTCCCGCTAACACCATGACTGATTTACACAAACTTTTATGTACCCATTAGCGCTGCAGTGTAGCCTGTGTTGGATCTGGCGTGTGTGTGTGTGTGTGTGTGTGCGTGTGTGTGCGTGTGTGTGTGTTATTCTGTCCTGCAGACTTAAAATGTTCACTTAGCATCATTCATCTTGATGAGGACTGCCAGTAGGATTCTGACAGTTATGTAGTCTATCTATTTTCTTTTGACAGCGGACAGTTGTACGTCTGTGCTTCAATGATAAACTGGCCTTCAATTATGGAATATATCGCAGTTTAGCTTCTTCTGCTAAACCTTTGGGCAGGCATACAGGTGATAGAAAAATCTTCATTTTTAGTCAGTAAATATTATAGGCAGCCAATTCACAAAAATCCAAATCACAGCATCCAGATTTCTCCTGAACAATGGGACTATGACTTGCACTATAATTTCCACATACACATCCTCTCGACGGGAGCAATTGTATTTATAATGTATTAGCAAAGTCACTAAATGCTCATGTGGAACATACCTACAAAACTTACTTGAAGCAGAAGACAACATATTTTTTTACTTGTTTCAATATTTAACCAAACTTGGATCTTTCCCTAACCCTACCTAAATTGTTTTTGCAGCCTAAACCTTACCACATGCATAACACAGTATTTAAATCCCTGTCTCTGGTGTGCAAGTCCTGCTTTTTTGCATTCCACCCTGACCACCTCAGTCTATGATTTTTTGTGTGGTACAAGAACAGGACACTTCATAGTTTACAAAAGCATTGCCAGTGAAATCAAACTTTCCTCCAAAACATGTATGGCTATGGCAAAACTATTTAGTAGTATATAAATGTAATTTTTAGTGACAGGGTTGGCTTACAGTGGGAATATGCAGCTTGAAAGGGTGTCATTCCAAATGAACCCCTTCCCTTTGTGTTTGTCCACAGTAACCAATTTTAAGAGCCTCTCATCCTTCACATGTCTTGCCACCATTCTTCACTGCAGCAGCTTCTGAAGCTTCCTTCCTTTGATATTGTCAGAAGTGACTTTGCAAACACACTGTTAATCACATCTCTAATCTTTCAGACAACTTGTGACGCCCCTCCAATTGTTTTGGAGGCTCTCCTGGCAACCTCAGCCGACAACAGGCTGACATGGGAGGGTCGGCAGCTGATTAAGCTCACCTGGGCCCTTGGGCTATAACAACTGGCCCACGTGTTCACTCTGTCTCTCCCTTATACAGCAGCATCCACTTGGTGTCATTGTCTAATAATTTGTGTTAACTTTAGTTTAATAAATTTCTCTTGTTTTAACTGAGTTTCTTGCATGGACTCCCTACTTGTTACATTCCCTGAGCTGGTTTGTGACACAACCAATTTCAAATTTAGACCATTGGCTGTTAAGGTTTGATAAGGTTAGTGGCCATTCATTGTCATGGTTACAATAACAACCACTTGGTCAAGGTTAGGAAATGGCCGCGGTCATGGTTAAAAGAAACCTACATTGACTATTGGTAGGAAACTGGAAACAAAGTCTGATGATTTGTTGACCGATTAAACCACCATGACCTTTTACCTCTCCGGAGTTTGTGCCTCCGTCATAATGTCACACTACTTCCTCCTTCCTCCCGACGGACAAGAATCACCTGTGCATATAAACACACACACATTTTGCGCTTTAATTGAAGTGTGCTTGTTTTCATATATGTGGATTTACAGTAATTGCACGTTGATTGCTTTGTGTCTCCCTGTCTTTGCATGCACATGCATCTTTGCATGTGAGAATGAGATATAGTCAGACATTTGCAGTCATGCTTGGGGAGGAGGAAGTGGCCCAGAATATCGACAGACACCCCTTCTCCTTCTCTGTCAACCCCATCTTCCCCTCTACTCCCCCAACAATGCCACACCCGCTAGGGAATAGAATAATGAATAAAATCACTGCAGCAGCCTCAAAATCCTGTTTGCGGGGATGATTTTCTTCATGGTTCAGTAGAAAGATGTCTTGAATCGCTACAAAAAGTGTGAAGTCTTCCAAGTCAGTGTTAATGTGGGCACTTGGGTCTGATAGCCAATGGCACTACGCAGAGTGGGCTCCCCGGAGAGTGTGGCATTGACAGAAGAACCCAGAGCACTATGAAGAGACTTTGACATCAGAGCAATATCTAAGACAAGACTGAATATCTTTGGTGACAGGGGAAAAAATAAGGATAGTTTACAGCAGCATACTGCATTCTAACATGTCTTTTTGGGACTCTAAGACAAATACAGATTTAAAAGCGATGATGACCGTGTTGTTGAAGCTGTAATTAGCTTTGCATCTTTTGGGCAAACACACTGAAGCCATTACGGGTCTTTTGAGTAAGACGCTTGTTTCTACAGGATCAATATCTAGTACAAACATGGTGTGTTGGGACACAGCACACTTAGTTTCTCTCTAGTTTCTGAGAAGTGGTTTTTAAAAGTTGGACATAAAGTTTTTCCGCATTGGTGAAAGCTCAGCATACTGGAAAAAATTGACCCAAGTTACGGTTAAGACTGTAATGCAAAAAAAAAGCTGAAAGGTGGAACTGTTATAACCTGAAGCCAAAGTTTGTGTGTGCGTGTGTGTGTGTATACCAGGTCCCCTGGTACAATGCTTCAAGGCTAAAACGTCAATTACTTGTGATGAAAAGAAGGCAGGACGGCGGGGAATCCAAGACAAAATGCAGAACTAAGGTGAAACCCGGTCAGGTGGAATCTGTCGTGGTGCTGCCCCGAGGCCTGGATCTGTACAAAATGTTTCTCCAATAACTCTCTCCATCAGCCCAACTGGTGGAGGCGTTTGGCCTGGAGTGCTGTCCCCCCCCGAAGTCGCATGGGAGTACGTTGTACGCCCGAGTGTGTGTGTAATTCTGCAGTCACACGGGGGTCAGTCATTCTGTATGAGTATATGTTTGGGCTTTTGTAGACACGCAGCGTCACTGTGTTTATGTGTTTGTGTGTGCACATGTCTACGTGTGTCTGAAGTGTCAGGACAGTGTGTGTTGTGTGTTTTTGCCTGCAGGTGTGTGTGTGTGTGCGCAGAGTTATATAGGGACACTGTGCATAATTTTGTGTCTTAATCTGTCACAGTGTTTGCAGTACTGGTTATATTCTGATACATTTTGTTTTAATTCATTAATTATTTGTTCAAAAAGCACTGCATTTAGATAAATAACAAAATCAATTCTTTGTTTGGCAAATCCTTAGTTTTACTTCTAGATCTTTGAGTTTTACTTCTTAAACAGTAACTTTTGATGAAAATCTAACCCTAATTAGATAGTGACCCCTTGTCACAAGAGTTGTGAACAGTTTAAGCTAAGTATGATTTTTTCCTAAGTAACTCATATTTATCTTGTATTAATAATTTTAAAAATGATTATATAATAATTATTATAACTAGAAAATTCAAAGATTAGGCAACAAAAACAAACCTGTGGCAGAACATTTTGTTTTTCTTCTTTCTCATCTGTTACTTATCTATTGACCCCTCAGATTTCTCTTACGTCTCTTAGATGGTGCCTCACCCCTGGATTGGGAACCACTGCAAAATCAAAAGATTCACACTTGAGCAGATTCGATCATGTCTATCCTGTCTGCTCTGTGTGTCTGTTCATGCATAACTTATATACTTATTTCATGCCTCTGTCTCTGCAGTGATGCAGGGCTGCAAACTTAACTGTCAGGTGCTTTATCAGCAAACCTCTTCCTCACCTCCTGTCCGCTCTGCCAAGTGTGATAATTTCTCCACACAAATGACTCCGGATATAATTATAGATAGCCATTGGCATGTATAGCCAACAAGAATTCCCCTGAGAAGGGTGCAGAGGGTGGGGGTAATGGAATTAAGCAACTGCATTTCATTTGTAGAAACAAAATGCACAAAATCTTTCATTACTGCATGAAGTCACCTTGATTCTTGTTAAACTGGACAAAACACCCAGAGGAGTGTTTGGACGAGGCGAGCTTGGTCTGCCCTTTCATTTAGAAGAACAGGTATTATAAACACGATTCAAGCAGAATACTGCACTCCAAAATGTTGTTTTGGAAAATTAAGGGGCTAAAAACTGCAAAGGGCTTATTTGTACTCAGTGAATTGTTTTCCTTTGGTCAGTTTTTTTCACTGAAAGGTTTTTGTTGGAACTCTACTGAATTTTTACTGAAGAAATTGTCTCTACGAACAGTGTTGAACAATGTTGTTGTAGATTATCCAAAGTAATCAGGACATCATTGTTTCAAGACACATTAATGTTGATACATTTTTCCTATGTAAATGTTTAATGCTTTGGGCAGAACAACTAAAAGTACATTAACCTTTGTTTCAATGGGTGGCATAAGTTTCAAAGGCAATATATATCCAAATCTCTGTACATACAACCAGAACTACATGGTTAGACAGCACTAGCTGCATGTGAGAAAATATGGTGGTTTTATTAAATAAAACACAGAAACAATTACAATCAATACCTATGCAGCAGGCAGAGCGGTTAGCGCCCCCGCCTCACAATAAGTAGATTGTCGATTAGAATCCCGGACCAGACCACGATCTCTCTGGGTGGAGTCTGCATGTCCTCCCCGTGTTACCGTGGGTTTTCTCCAGGTTCTCCGGCTTCCTCCCACCGTCCAAAGATATGTTTAGGCTAATTGGTGACTCTAAATTGTCCCTAGTGGATGAATGCGAGTGTGAATGGTTGTCTGTCTCTGTGTCAGCCCTGCGACGAGTTGGCCACTGTCCAGGGTGTACCCCGCCTAAGGCCCGAAGTTACTGGGATAGGCTCCAGTCACCCGCGACCCCAAAACGGGAACAAGCGGTAGAAAATGACTGACTGACCTATGCAGCAATGCTTATTTGTGCAGGAAACAAAATGATAAGCCTTATTAAACCATTGCACCATCAAATAAGTAAATAAACAAGCAAATGTGTAAGTGATTAATTGCAGTAACTAAATTAGTCATAGTATAAAATAAATGAATTAGTAAAAAAAATAATAACAATGACAGAATGTAAACAGCAACTTGGAAAACATTGTGAAAACTAAGCAAACGCCTAAAAACTTTAAAGTGAAAAAGACCCCTAATGCTGTGCATTAAATGAAATACAATGTGAGAGTTGTATAGTGACAGAGGACAGATGTTTGTGTGTGTGTGTGTGTGTGTGTGTGTGTGTGTGAGATGAGACATAACATGACAAGTACAGAGATATTTCTCTTCTTTTGAGTTGATCAGCTGGGGAAAACTCTCAAAGAGCTTGTTTCATCAGATAGGTGACGAGTCCCTGTTTGAAACATTTGAGAGTTATAGATTCACTCAGGGCTCACTCCTCTGTTCACCCCTTCATGCCTTAAAAACTCTGAGAAGATATATGGGAGCTGCGGCTTATCGTGGCCATGAATTTTCACTTCAGTGAATATATCCATTATGATAGCTATTTTCAGTGCAGTGAGATTGAATGAATGCACTGGTAGACACGCTTCTCAATCCGTATTGCGCACGGATAGTCTGTTCTGCCGTGCACAATGGCGAAGCATTAGAATCTTTAACCGCTTAGGGTGATGACCTGAATAAGAATAGTAGATACATGTTTCAGAGAGTTCACATGGAGATGAACATGTTGTGAATTTTCAATGCAGCCTTTGGCGTGAACATTTTTTGACTGCCGATCTCTTTTTGTAGAGCTTCTTTCTTAAAGCAATTTACAGATTACTGATATGCGAGTGTCCTGCCTCACTTCAAGGATACATTTGCACTACAGTTTTTCAAAATGAAGACCACATTAGATAAAACCTTATTCCTTCTTGAGGATCTTTCCTTGGTTGAAGCTTATATGTTTTGCTGTACTGACAAAGACAAAAATGTTGGGTGTGTTCTTTCCATTGAGCTTTACTCTTTCCATCATCAGTCAATTGTTAGAAATTCTAAGCATCTGGAGTAGTGCCCTTTTCTGGGCTGAGCTGAAATGATTAACAGCTATTTTGATTAATGTGACACAGTTTGAGTAAGTTTTTTTTAGCAAGAATGGCCTTCTGGTCACTGGTCCCACCTTCGCAAATTTAGTTTCTGGTTTTCTTACACTTTTATGAAACTGAAACTGAAAATCTTGGCCTTTTGGACTGTTGGTCAGACAAAACAAAACATTTTAAGCCATCAGCTTGGGCTCTGGGAAGCTGTGATGGACATTTTTCACTATCTGCTGACATCATATAAACCAAACGATTAATCGAGGGAATCTATCTTGAAAGTGCAGGTAATGGGGTGTGTTTGTGGCGGGGTGTGTGTGTGTCTTGGTGTGTGTGTGTGTGTTTGTGTGTGTTAGTGCAAGCCATATGGTGACATTTGTATTAGTCATTATTCACACTGACTTCATGTAAGCCCCGCAGTACCAAGCCACTTAGTCCATCGCGGCATTGCAATACAAAATGTATGAGTAGTTCACACCATTCAGACACCAGATTGGAGTGTGATTCATTCATTGTTGAGCAACACACGCATACAGTCCCATATTGTGCATGTTGTCTTTTGGGGCCTGTTTCCTACTGATTTTTTTTTTTCCCTATCCAAAACAGAGACAAAGTAAGGGAGCCCAAATGTGTTCTGACATAAAAAAAAACAACAAACATTAACTTTACATGTGTGTTTTGTTGAATATAGCATGTCTTTGGAAAGTCTCAGCCATGGAGAAAGAAATTAACATTTTACACAAGATGAATCACTATGATATCACCAAGTCAGTTTGTTAAATAGGCAATAATTCATTCAGTACATCACACCCATTCTACCTTGCTATTGAAGTCAATACAAGGATTTAAAAAAAATAAATTTGGTCAATATCTTCCGAAGCACTGCAACTTGCACCTGTGTAAAAAACATTAAATACCCCCCCACCCCCACCAAAAGTTGTTGGGTTTCATCAAATTTGTTTTTCAGAGCTCCACTCAGCTTCACCAACTTTAGCCCACTCCCTAGACATTCAGATAGGATTGTTAAAATGATGCAGAAAGTTGGCGAAACTGTGAGGAGTAGGAGCTTCATGTTTCAACATCACTTAAAGGGAGTATAAGGGTCAGTTTCCCATAGCAGGTTCCATTTTGTAATCCGATTGCTGGATGGCAATGAATTACCTGGACTCATCAAGCTCAGACACTAACAAATCTCTTGTATATGTTGTCACTGTTTATCAGCAATAAGCAATGTAGAAGACATTTATTTAGCAGTATTTAAACTTTTGATAGTTGCTTTTGGGAGTTAAAATGACAAACATCACCTGCACCTAATTGTTTTAACTGCAGCTAATTAAGGTTAATTCTGCAGGTGTATAAGTCACTTTGCTTTTCAGTGACTCAGATTTAATTAACATTTAGTACCGTCTCATGTTGGAGCTATGGGTTGTCAACATTAATATGGCTACCACTAAAAACTGTTTCTGCCTTTACAGCCAACTACAAATGATCGGAGACCATTGAGTCAAGACTAGGCAATTCTCATTCTCCATAATATTCCCTCTTTAACTGTCACAGCTTCTATGAATCTTCAAGGAGGCTGTTGGACAAGAAGAGCAAAATTCTTAAATGCTACCCTTGTTGTGTTGAACTATTTGCGACTATTTCTATCATCCATGTGGGATGTTTGACTTAAGTTAACTTGAGTTTACTCTGTTAAACTGTTCTTGGTGTGGATGTGGTTCATTGGTTATGATTTTGTAAAGCACTTGGTATGACAATTGGAGCCACATCGTTCACTATGTAGAACATACTTACACAGACAGTCATGCAGTAACAATGAATAGATTTTTTAATAAAACACCTCCAATGCACAGCAATTAAAGCCAAAACACCTGCTACTAAATACACATTAACTACAGTCACTGTCATAACAAATTTGCTTCTTGAAGAATTCAGTTCATACTGAAATCTATAGCTTTTCCCTCAGCCAATTATTGAGAGAACAAGACCCAATGCTCTGCCGTAATCCTCAGCCGTAATGACTGGATATAGTCAACGATTTAGCTCTCCTCCAACAGCCTCAGCTCCGAGCACAAAGAGAGCCCACTTTATCGATGGAGCTATTGTGGCGGTATCTGTTCCTTCAGAAGACGAGAGTGAGAGCGAAAAGGAGAGAGACAGAGGTTGAAGGAGTCAGAGTCATGATGACTAGTGTTATAACACATAATTAAGCTTTTTATCTGTATATTGTGAAATTGTCCATCGCTCTATTCAATTTCCTCCGAATGCAAGTAGCAAACTGAGCATTGACATTAACAGAGAGAGCAATTTGAAGGGATGTAATATGGATACAATGGTGCTGTGTACATTAATTATTCTTGCTGTTATTGCTGCTGTGATTGTGAATAAATAGTGCTGCCACGGTGTATCACGTTTGATAACATCATTCTATTAGGATTTGTTTCCAATATTAGTATAGCCTATATCACAATATGGCAAATGTATGCAAAATCATATATTTAAAAATATCCAATTGAGTTCTACTGTTTTGCATTAAAATTGATAGGGGTGGGTGATATGGATGGTATATGTCATTTATTTCATGATAACTGTGATACCTGTTTTTGGCAACCAACTAGCAAATCTAGGTACTTCATCACACTGATGTAAAAATCCTGAAAATCCAATGTTGTCATAAAATACAGTTGTCTTGCTCGTTGATTTGTGACGTGGCCTGCCACAGTCTAATACAACCCCACATGTACTTACAGGTATATGTGGTACAGCAAAATCTTGCAGTGTATATATATATTGCCTTATTGCCCATCCCTAAGTCAAATCCCATAAGACAAGTAACAGAAGTTATGTTTATTCATATATTTGAGTTCATATATTTGCAGTAAAATATATTCACAATTTACACGGTTAATTATTTACAGATATTATTACAAGACATTTTATAATCTGCAATTTTAAAACAGTTGTGAGTTTGGAACAAGCAAGTAGTGAAGCCTATTAAGTGTTAGGAACCGTAAAAGAAAGCATTCTTCATCCTGCTGTTCCTTTGTTAGAGTGATCCAACCACTATATATCAAACCCACTGTTTAAACATGTGAAACAAACATTTAACCACAACTTTTCTTAGATTTAAATGACAATTTACCTTGATTTATTAAACATTTTGTAAAATGATGACACAACATGACCATATCTTCACAATAGGATTCCACTGAAAGTCAATAATATTGAAGTGTCACCCAGCCTTGAACCGTATGTGCAATCTTACGAATATAAGGTCATGTTGTTTTGTACGTTTATGCCAGGATGTACAAAATTTATGTTTGAGATCAGAGTATTAAGGGTTACTGTTACTGTCCTGCACTTGCTCCTGACTTTTTAAAAAAGCTTGGTGAACATTCTTGATGAATATTTTTTCCCTAGAGACGGTCTTCCAGGCCACAAATGCTGAGGAATTTAACAAACTATCCAGAACTAATCTTCCTCAAAACTTTTGCCACTGACTCTATACATGTCTAGTGAAATTTAGGGCATTCGACTCACAAAACGCAGCTGCTCATCTGAAAGAGCAATCCCCATGATGCTCCATTTATTATTCATCTGTGTGGGGGGGAGAAGAAAAAAAAGAGGATGAGAGGACAGAAAACGAGGTCTGAAACTTTTAAAAGATGAGGCAAAGTGCTGACTTGTGAACACTGAAACCAAGATGAGTACAGATTTGAATACAAACAGGTGGGAGGGAGAGTTGTATAGTACAGTGTGCCAAAGCCCTTTGTAAGCATTAAGCAAGAACTGTGGTACTCGGTTTAATTAGTTCGAGAGCCAAGCAAGTGGTTCAAATTAGGATGAGACTATTGGAGAATAATAATCAAAAATAGGCAAGTCAGAGTGGAATGAGTAATGAATGGTGGCAGTCATTATGCCTCATACAGCTGGAGCTTCATAGAGAATAGCTGGATAAAGTCCTTAAAATTGTCCTGATTCAGTGGAGTAGTTTGAGTCTGTGTGTCTTTTGTTCCTCCTTTCATTAACAGAAACAAAAAAAGAGAAAGAATTGGTTAATTCTTACCCGATCCTTAACTAAATCACAATTTGCCTGATCTTTATCCTTAATCTAACCAACTTTATTCCTAAACTTAACCATTTATTATAATTTTTAAAAGGCTGGGGGTGCTTCTTTCCTTGTTTCAAGTACATTTCTGGATTTGTCCTGTAGAATGAGTTGTGTTGCCTCTTGAAGAAAAAGACTCTTATCCTGGTCTAATTTCATTTTGGTCCCAGATAAATCCATTTGGCTCCCCTCTAATATCTGAAAGCACCCATTCCTTTATCTCAACTGTCTCTAAATGTATCAGGAAGACTTATTGTAAGGAGAGACCAATATCTAACTGAAAGATCTCAGCCAACTAGTTAGCTGACACCCATGGGTTGAGTTCAATACTGAACACCTGATGTATTTTGTGTTTCTGAAAATTAAGACGACATTATCCAAAAACCCCACTGCTTGCTGTTGCAAAGAGGATGTCTGCGCTGACAGTATTTTGCCGTCTTTAAGTTACGCTGGATTGCAGAAACTGCAGTAAAAGCCTCTCCCCTGCAGGTTTTCATCTACAGCTCACTGTGGCTGTTTCTTCTTGTTCCAGTCCTGCAATATTTAAAACGTATCTGCTGACAAAAAGCACAGATGTTGATTTCTTGTTGTGAAGACCCATTTTTAGTGAGCAATTGCACCACTGGAAAAAGTAACGCTAACCTTGTGAGAAGTGCGTTGCATTTCTGGTGGCTGCTTTACAAAAAAGCCCCAGGTCGAATGCTTTAATGTGAAGCAGCAGCATTATGAAATGTTTGGTCTGCATTAACAGTGACTTAATACATCTTTGATATGGCTTTAGAGAACAATCAGCAAACAGGGAAGCTTCTGTCAATTAGATAATATGAACAATAACACTTTACATGAATTGTTTGACATTTTGGGAAATAAGATTATTTGCTTTATTCCGAGAGTTAGATGAAAAGATACCGCTCATATATTTATATGGAGCTAGAGCCAGGAGTTCATTGGCGTAGCTTAAAATTAAGACTTGAAGCAAGGGGATACAGCTAGCTACAAGCACCACTAAAGCTCACTAATTAAAATGTTTTATCTCGTTTCTTAAATCTGTAGGCCTACACAAACAAAAATATCGAAATGACAATTTGTGGTTTTACGAGGAGTTACATGCTGTAACTTGTTGATGTTGCAGGGCAACTAGAAATCACTACATGAGAATGCTGGTAGATATGTTTTTTTAACTTTTAGAGAGAGCAAGGCTGGCTGTTTTCCCCTGCTTCCAGTCTTTATGTTAAGCTAATGCACTCACAGCTCCGAAAACTGGCAAGTGAGGGATATCGATCCTCTCACCTAACCTTCTGTATAAAAAGAATACGTGTATTTACTAAACTGTTGAAGTTTTCCTTTAAATACATTCATGCGTTGTTTCTTATGAATCCCGTGTGCGTGTGTGTGTGTGTGTGTGTGTGTGTGTGTGTGTGTGTGTGTGTGTGAGTGAGAGAGAGAGAGCAAATTGAATGCGTGGGAAAGGTGGACTCAAGTAATAAAACATTAAACCATCTTTAGTTTTCAGCTACAATATATTATACATTTTATAATATATAATACAATCTTTATATTGTAGTTGAAAACTACAATAAAAAAGATAGTTTAGTCAGTTTGATTAAATGAAAATCATTATAACTTTAAGCCCACTTTACTCTTGTCTTTTTTTTTTGGAAGCCATTGAAATATAAATATATATTTCAAGACCTTCATCAGTCTTTCTTTCTGTGTCTGTATATCTCTTTGTAATAGGCCGGGTTCATATCTACCATTGTGCAGGTGGGTAGACTGATTGGATTTCTCTTTTATGGGGAGCTGTCAGTGGATTGAGCTTCTGATTGTGAAAAGAGGAATGGAGAGGTACATGAGGATGGTACTCCTGAGAGGAAGACCGACAGGGACCTTTGGCTCCACATGGAGGGAGGAGGGACGGATGCTGGGTGGCTGGGTGGTTTAAGGACACTTCGACGAGACAGGAAGAGAGAAAAGGAGTGAAAGCCAGAGAGAGTGAAAAGTAATGAATGTTATTACATGACATCTGTGATTTTTTTTTTTCCTGTGTAAAAGAGAAGGTCAAGTGTCATGATGCTGGAGAAAGAGCTCATTATTACTGAGCTCGTAATGTCTCATGCTTTAGAAACAGAATGACACATCACAATTTTCTCACCAAATTTCAAGGACATTATCGTAGGTCAACAAGTCCTCCTTCCTGAACGACAAAATAGATAATTTGTCACCGCCTTTGAAAATGACACAGGAGCTTTGCCACCCCTATGGTTAGGTATTGTTCAGAGAAAGCAAGTGACAATACTTGATTAGGGTTGAGGAAAGATTGCAGCTACCATTTATAAGAAAACATTTACGGGTATAGGTGCCAGGACTTCAACAAAGTGGCATCCACCAGCCCGTCCTCCATGCTTGCTTTTCACTTTCTTTGTGCTTTATATCATAATGTCATGACATTTCCTGCTTTGTCACTGAATTTAAACATAGAAGGTCAAGTTTGTAATTCTAGAGGGAAACTTGTGTCCCAGTGTCATCCTTGCCTTTATGGAAGATAATATACTCAGTTACCAGTTTAAATTGTTCACTGAGCTAAAACTAATGCAATCTAATGCAAGAGTCCTGCAATAAATCCTACCTTTGTGAAGGTTATAGTTTTCAGTTTTTGTTGATGCTTTATATTTAGAAGCACCTCTCAGTTTAATGCAATACAATTCAACAGCACCACAAACTGCCGCCGCCAAACAGTTGAATTAACACCTCTCAGAAACAGTTTCAACAAAAACGTAAATTTGTAACCTTCATAAAGGCTGGGGTTATTGGAGGACTGTTGTATTAGACTGCATTAAGTTTAGCTAGGGGTACCTACTGTAATAACCTGGAAACTGATACAAAAAATACAAAAGTAAATTTTTTTTTTTTACTGTTCCTTATTTGAACCTCAGCATCAGTATACTCATTGTAGCAATCACAGACCATCTGGTACCTGTCTCAGTAATCTTAAACTTGTCAATGTTCAGCCACAACCAGTCTCCTGTCCTGTCACAGAACCCCTATGGCTGAAATTAGCTCTTTTTAATGTCTAATCTAGTCTAACAAATCCTATTTGATCTGATAATTGAAAGGAACTTGCATTTAATGTTTTTAGTTGAGACCTGGCTAAACAGCATTACTGGTGTAGCAACACTGATAGGGGCTTGTCCTCCATACTATCATTTTTTTCAGTCAGCCAGACAAAACAGGAAAGGAGGAGGGATCGCAGCCATTTTCTCTACAGTTTGTGTGTCATGACATTGACCTGGGTAAATTTGAATATCTCACTCTGATAGTTCAAAGCAGAACTATCAGTGCTCATCATTGCATAATATTGGCCACCAATATATTCATCGCTGTTTCTGCAGGAAAATCAGAGCTGATCTCACTTGGTATCACTAGATATGATTAATCCTGAATGGAGACCTGAATATTCTTATCAACAAAACGAATGACTCCAAAGCTGTGGAGCTTGTGAATGTACTGGACGGCTACGATCTTACTCAACACGTAAATGAAACCACTCATCAGCATGGTAACATTCTACATTTAGTAATAACAACAGGGTTAAACATTGACAATGTTTTGGTATTTAATTTACCTATTTCTAACCATCACTGTGTGCTTTTTGATGCCAAACAAAACTTAACTAAGGGCGTTTTCACACCTGAAAGTCCGCACCAAGGTCCGCACCAAGGTCCAAATCAAAGTTCATGTTTTGATACATTTTATACATTCGGTTCGTTTTGGTTTGGTTTCACACTGCAATTATGCGAGCGCACTAGAGAACTTTACATTACGCACGTGCATCTTGTCGTCATCAGTTATGTAGGCTGCATCTTAATATTCATTGCGTTGTTAGCGGACATGCGTCTGACGTCAATTCAGAGGGTAACTTTGACAAGATGAATGAACAGACGCATATTGTTGCCACTATGCTGTTATCGCTATGGCATTACTATCTGCAGCACCAACTATATTTGAGCCTAGTTCAAATTCGCCAAATGAACGTCCTCGTTGTGCGAACATTTTATCGACGCCGACAGGAAAAGAGGAGAAGACTGCAAGCAATCCTGGATTTTTCTGTGTTTTTCCCAGTTGACTTCTTATTATGTCCTCAGACCATATTTCAATTAAAAACCTTGTCTCCTCCTTTTCCCATGCGCTGCCACGGATCATTTTTCCTGTGATCTCCTGTGACAGGTCTGGTAGTTCTGTCTTCTTCTGTTGTTCGGGGTACGCAGGAACCACCCGAACTTCCTGTAAATGGTCTGAAAGTCCGAACCATACAGACGATGCTTTCACACTAGCAACGAACCGAACCTTTGTTAAGTTTGATCCGGACCGAGACTACCTCTTTTCGTCGGACCAAGTTTTACAGCTGTTGTAAAACTTTTACTAGAGAAACCCAACCTAGACGCTAATACACTGACCAGCTATAGGCAGATATGCTGGAAGATTGGATATCGGCCTTCTTCATTAGTAAGACACTTGAAAAAGTAGTTTCACTGCAATTAAACTCCTTTCTTAAAGAAAATAATATACTGGACCAATTGCAATCAGGCTTCAGACAAATTTCGGACACACTTGGGTTTTGGCAAATAATACCATGAGAGACTGTTTGACTGTTAATTTGGTTTAAAAGTCACGAAGCTAAGAAGTGTATGTAAAGGTCAACAAAGGGTATAAAGAGATAAAATTGTATGTAGACTTTAAAGTGAAAAATTTAGTCCATTAATTGTGGGTCAGAAAATAGATCAGCAACTACTTTGCTTATCGATTAATCATTTCAGTCAAAACATTATCTGGTCATGTATGTTATTAAAGTAATTATTTTTGGGTTTTGTATTGTCGGTATAAGTAAGCAAGAGATTGGGCTCTGGTTTATAGACTAAATGATTTATTGAGAAAATAATCAGCAGATAAATTGATAATGAAATGAATTGTTAGTTGCAGCCCTAATGAAAGGGAACCTTGCTAATTCGGCTGGTAATTGACAAGAGCCACCACTGTGACACCTCAGTGATTCCTCTGCAACAACCATGCTCCTTCTTCAACTTTAGAAAATCCTTAAAGAAAACACTGCGAGCAGGCCTCCATTATAGGTTTTTTTTTAGCTGCTTGACCTTGAACATTTGGATAGGACAGGAGTCTTGTAGAGAATTTTAATTTGAGCAGTCTGAGCAAACTCTGAAGTGTTAGATGCCTGTTGTGGTCTTGAGTGATGTAGGAGAATAGAGTGGAAGTGCATTTCCTGTCACAGCTACTGCCTCTGCAGTTGCTTCTGTCAGACTGTCTGTTTACTTTTCTGGTGGCCACAGTTTGACAGCATATACCAGTGACTGTGTTCTTTCTCGCTGTTTGAATGGCAATACCCATAAGTAATCATGGTGTAATGGAGACAATTTGGTGTGCCTACTCTAAAATGCATGTATTCATAGTAAGCAGCGGACATTGAGTCACTTTGACTAAACTGAAATACTTTGACAAGTTGCTTGCATTTTAAAGCTGCAATAGCATTATCCCTAAAAGCTTTTCGAGGGAGTGATTATTATAACTTCCAAAACAAATCTTGCCAAACTTTGAACCCTGTCTTTGGCACATAAGGAACTGAGTGAGGCAACCATATTCATTTTACCGTATTTCTCTTCCTTTCTCTCTTTGGATATTTATTTCCCATCTCTTACTCTTTTTATTCCTCTGTTTCTCAGGCCTGTGCTCTCACATCTCTTCTCTTATTTGCATCATGTCGAGAGGGCTCAGTGTGGTTTCAGCTGGGACGTATTTGATGGGTGATACAAAACATTCCCCATACTTTTAACAGGGATGACAGGCCGGGTTATCTTCATGCCGCCTTGCCCCTGACATGCTCACCAATGGGCTCCCTGAAAAAGTGATTAGGATTATTTAAATGTCAATCTATATTCTTTGCCCATTATCGCAAACGTGCCTCCTCTGTCAGTAGGGAAAAGTCTCTTGTAAGAAGCCAATCTAATTTGGGTTGACAAATCAAGTTTCATTTCAGGAGTGAGAGAAGGGTGAAGTGAGAGCTGGGATTTGTAAGTCTTCTTTTTTAATGTTCCCACCTCTACCTCTCTCTCAGTATTCACATCAGTATTACCTTCACCTCTAACACTGCACCACTGCTTAATTAAAAGTGGGTATGGAAAAAAAGTTTGTTAAGTAGAGAAAAACAGTAAGTTTACATCGCAGATCATCTTAAAACACTTCATTCAAACTGGGTAGAAACAAAATAAAACTCACCAAAACCATCTTAGTTAGTCTTTACTGTCTCTACACTGTTCCAACAATCACCAACTCTGGCTTGGTCGAAATAAACCCTTAATTCACCAAAATATTCTGGCTCTACACCTCGGCCGGCAGCCATGAAGCAGGCTGCAGTGATGTCCACTAAAAGTGCTTGTTTTTGCCCATGACAGGCTCAGATTGTTATTCTAAGTGTCTGACAGCATTATGGAAAGGACCACTGCAGAGATGGACCTTTTTGTTCAACAGAAAGATCCTAAAGGAGAAAAAAAACCAGCTCTCTCTCTTCACACGGAGGGGCTCACATGCACGCGTGGCCATTGTGGCTGTATAAACAAAGCACAGAGAATGTCCGATAACAACACAAGCAGACGGAGGGTGACGTCATTCCCTGCTCAGGATGCCATTACTCCACTGTATCTTTACATAGCAAATAATTGCTTTCTGCTATATTAATATTCAGAATCTCATATACAGACCCTTTAATAAAAGGTTTTGAGTTTGCAATTCCTTTATTTCACAGTAATTTCCAATAACAAGCAATGATTACAGTACAATGATTCTTGTATGTACACATCAACTCAGATTTGAAGTAAGCACAGGAAAATCTTCCCCCTTCAGCAGATAAAGTGAAAACAGCCTTCTAGTGTCAAACTCTGCACATACAGCATTGTGCACAGAGAGGGTCAAACATCCAATTGAATAACAATAAGCAAAACACAGTTTGGAGGACTTTAAAATGTACTGTATGTGCTGCTACTAGTTTTAATTACATTCTCTAATTTTAAAAAAGGGGGAAAGATCTATTTAACTGTGGTCTACAGTGTAAATCTTACAGGAACACACACATGATGGAGATAGGAGGAGAGAGAAATGAAGAGTGAGTGAAAGATGGCTCATATTCTCTGTGCAGTCAGTGAAGACTTTGAAGAGAAAATGTTCGCAGGTGCCTCTGGGTTTCGAGGGTTTCGTGAGTGATGAAGGAACACTTTCTTTTGGGCAGAGATGGTGGTTTTGCTATCTGTGAGCCTCTAGAGTTCTCTGCCTCTGTGACCACAGAGGCGCTGTGAGAATATTATTAGAAGAAAGAGAAATTGCGAGAAGGACCAGAAAAATTCTGAGATGCAAAAATGTGATCGTCGTTCCATTAATCTCGACATAAAATACAATTACGTGTAAACACAGTATAGAGTCATTGGATTAAGTCATCTGGTATTGGAGTTTGGTGCCCGATGATTTATTTTCATAGCTTGTGCAGGAGAATTTTGCCATTTGAATTTTATACATTTTTCACATTATACCAGATGAACAGCTCTACATGATTCATGTCTGTGCTGTACTCCTCAGACCCAAATCACCTATTTTAAAAGTCTTTTCTCTAATGTTTAGAACGTACATCAGTTGCTGCAGTTGTGTATTTTATTGATGAAGCTACACTGAAAGTTAAAATAACACTAGTCAACATTTACATTCCTGTTTTTATTGCAGATTGCTTCTGTTCACCATCTGCTTTTTCAACAACTCTGGTGGCTTTATGGATGCTTTTTACCTTTTCATGGTAGATAGTACATTCAAGCTGGCAGGTCTTGGGTTGGATGAACGATATGAACTTGAGATTATGAAGGTAGAATGGACACTAAATTTTAGGGATTGTATTGTAGGGATTTACATGCTGTCTGCATCCCAAGTTTCACCTGCTGTTTTCCAAGTATACTTTAGGTTGTAGGTGGAAATAAACAAACTACTTTTACTGTGGTGGAATCTCACTTGTAAACCACAGTAAATCTGTAGTGTTAAACTACTTTTGCCAAGGAATATATCTAGGGTATTCTGTAGAACTTGACCAATATTAGAATTACAATACGTTGAAATTCCTTTGAAACAACAGTTAATCTAGACGTGCAAAAATGTGCACAGTCCACATTTCTGGACCAGCTTATTGGGCTGTGAAAACCTTAATGTAAAATCCAAAAGCCTTTGCTCCATGAAGGCACTATGATTTTAATTAATATCAAAATCCTCATACTCTGTCTAAAACTGAGGAGATTCCTGTTCTTTGTGGCTGGGAAATACAACCATGCACTGTTGCTATGTTTCAGTTTTACATTCATCTTTGTAACTGAAAGAATTTGCCAATCACTCGATGAGTTGATCAACAGATAATAAATCCTAAACAATTTTAGTAACTGATTGATCGTTTGAGCCACTTCCTAATACCTGATTTCCCTTGTCTCCTATGATAGCACACTCCCTACTTTTGGGTTTGGAACTGCTGATCAGACAAAACAAGCGATTTGATCACCTTGGGCTGTGATGAGCGCATATTTTATAGACCAAACAATATATTTTTACCTGATTAGTTTATAATGGAAATACTCATTTCACCTGATTGCAATGCAAAAAATTATAGATTGCAAGTTTGTTGTTTTAAAATCACAACAAAACTGAAATCTGAAAAGTGATGTTGGCTTAATTACTACACAGCACTTTCACATCCATCTTGTGGAGAACGGACAAAACTTTACCTTATTTTTCTCTGAAAAATAATCAATTTTAGACTTGTGTTTTGCGACTGAATAACATTCACATACCTTATTCTGTCAGAAGGGATGATTGCTGACTGTGATCAATCCAACCATCTACGCTTTCACACACACTCAGTGAAACTGCTTCCAGTTGAATTATGCCACCGCAGTAATGGTGGCGTTGTTAGTGAACGTAACACATAAATCAGCTGGTAGATTTCTCTGTAGCCAAGTACACAAGGTACACAAATTACTACCAAAAGAGAGCGTTGCACCTCATCAAACTCTATCCTCTCACACCAGATTCATTTGAAAGAAACCCCTCTAATCATCTGAAATTTTTTCTGCTCCCTAATTGTTCATGTATGATAGATGGGCTTCACAGAAAAACCCACCATCTCTTTGTCACATGGAACCAGATATATCACAGAGTCTTTGTCTGTGGTGAGAAGTCATATCTGGTGGTGCGATATTAAACCATCGAGGTCTAAAAGCTAATAATATGCACACCCTTAGGCCTGGGTTTGTTAAAAGAGACAAGGAGATATTAATCATTGTCCCAGATCAGTGCAATTTCACAACAGAGCTTGCTGGCTATTGCTGGCGTGAGACAGCAAAGCTTGCTTTATAGAAGGAAAAATAATAGAATAAGAAAACTACAATGAAGTCACCCTTGAATGTCAGTCATTTCAGAGGTCTTTTGGAGAGAAACAAAACTGAAGCGGAGAGGGAGAGTTAGAGAATGGAGAGATAAAAAGCGCAGCATCGGCAAGTTTTGTCGTCTTTGATGGTGCTGAAAAGGAAATGTTCTGGATAGACAATCCATGCCTCTGGTGAAAATCTTTCATTGTGTTTCCTTTTTAAACCAGACGCTCTTCCAATCGTCCTCCTCTTATACTTTTTTCCTTTTCTGCTGCTTTATTCCCATTCTTCTCCTTTCCTTGTATGCCTCATTCCACTTTCTTTCTTTCTGGCCTTCTTTCAGGCCTTCCCCCTCCGTCCCTGTCTTACTGTTTCATTTTAAAACATTGTTTTTTTTCTTATTGCTCTCCAGTCATTTGTAAATTCCCTTTTCTCTTTTTGTATGCTTACTGCTTCACCAGCTATTCACCCTTTCACCTCCTCAACCCTTGTTTTTCTGCCCTTTTCTCCACGCCAGCCAAAGTCATCTTCTGGGTGGATGGGTTGCCGTTCTCATGCATGCAAACCACATTAAAATCTCTTCCAATATCTGACCAAGCACCTGGCCCACGCTAAGCTGCAGAGACCAATCCGTTACCTTAGCTGGCCCTTAAGCTCAATTCTTATTCAGAGGCTCAGTATGACCACAGCTCTAAGCAATCCCACTGACAGCCAACTTCCTAAAGGTGTGTAAGATGGAGGGCAAATGAGGGTGGGAGGGGTGGTATGTGTTTGTGCAGAGAGAAGGAAGAAGATAATACATGTACAGCATGTGAAAACAACAAGAGTTGTATAATCGATGACCTAAAGTAGAGTTCAAGCTGTACAGGGTCCCGTAGTTGGCTTTTATTGAGTGTCGGCTGAGCACGCTTGCCCTTGAAAAGTTAGACAATGACCTGATTGAGATGCAGTGACAGAAACTGGTTCTTTCACTGTGAAATTTTCCGAGCTGGAATGGAGAATAAGCAGATCTCGGATGGATTATGTCAAGATAATGGAATCATTCGGATCGAAAATGGAACAGGACAGTTTAGCCATAATAACGTCTTCTGTCTTAGTTTTCTCTCTCTTTGCCTCCCTCTCTCCCTGCCTCTCATTTTCATTCCCCCACTCTGTGGTATGCACGCAAACACACATGCCCTTTCCCTTTACTGTTGAGCGCTATTATTATTTTTTTGCAAATTCCCAATGTGGCAATGTGTAACGGAACCTGCATAGAAAGCAGTCTCCAATTAGGATAGCTCTTTTCATGTGGAGGTACTGCGCTGCATATAAATGGAAGAGACTGCCTGAATTAAGGAGGAGGTGAGCTGAGACGGTACTCAGACAGCATGCACATTCCTGCATTACTTTCATTCACGCAAGTGGGGACGCACACAAATACACAGAGACACACATGCATGCACATCCCTAAAAACTCAGTCAATCCTAAATGCCCACAGCCTCCCTCACCAATTTCTGTTCACCTCCAAGGCTATTGGAATATGAAACATCTGTATCATTTGCAATGGAGAAGGAATAAAACATTAAAGGAGCTTTTCCAGATATAAGCTATCCTTAGTGGCAGCACGAGAGTGCAAATTAAAAAGTTTATCTTGGAGAATGCCTCCTGTAAAGCAGATACCTAGAGCCCGAGGTGAGATAAAATATTGTATTCAGGTACAGTAAAATCCCTACACTTTTTGTACAGATTGGATTGTGAGAGTCGATGCAGGTTTGTTTCCTCTGGTGGGAACTGATGGAAACGGTGCTGAAGCTTCAAAATGTTTCTGGAAATTACAGATCATGCTGATTGGAGATGTAGAATTCAAACCTTACCTAACTTTTTCTCTGCTGGTTTGTCTGTCCATTTCTCTCTCTCTCTGTAAACTTTAATTTACTACACAGCATCCCTCCATATGATAAAGTGGAACAGAAACCAGCAGGTACTAAGATTGATGTTTATCTGGCGGCGTCTTTTCTTATTACTGTTATTACTATCACATCCTCTTTGCCTGGCACTAGCCTTATGCTTAGTTTCACTGAGTCAGACAAAACCATCCGTTAAACCTCTACGGGGCTTTTCTACATGGTCGAAATATACCAGCCAGCCAAGGAAAGCAAGGGGGATTTGGCTGTATTCACAGCCACAGGGGGAGGAGAGAGAAAAGCAAAGGGAGCCAGCTGGGAAAAGACAATAATTCAGAACTGCCAACATTTTTCTTAAAGGCCTCTTCCCTCCCTAATTCCCTTGGGTAGAGGTGCACTTAGTCACTAAAGCTTTCTGGCCGTGTATTATGGAGGCTTTGGATAGCATGGCCTTCCACTGTAACAAAGGCAGATTTAGACATCTGCACTGGGGCCTCCTCTGCCACTTCACACTTTAAATACACCCATTCTGGCTCCCTGTTTGGTATGTCTCAAACCCGACAGGTTAAAAGTGTGGTCTGGGGTAGTGGCTTTCCCTGTCTGTTTGTTTTTCTGTCTGCTTTTCTGCAATGGCCAAAAAGACAATCAGAAGCTCCTTCCTTGCTAAAAGTGAAATTTATCGACGTTTTCTGATGCTCAAGCATAAACAAAAGTGCACATGCAGCAAAAGACAAGCATCAGACCTCCCTCAATGCACCAGCAGAGGAAGAGCTCAAAAAGCACTGTCCAACTATCTGCATGTTTCGTACGGTCACTTTGATGTCTGGCTTATGCTGTATTTGCGTTTTAATTTATGTACTGTGTACTGTGTTCTCAAATAAAAGCCTGTATTTATCTGTCCAGAACAAACAAAAAAAGGCTTGTCCTTACTTAAGGCTGTTGATAGGAGGTCGACTTACCTGTACCTGAAAATTCAGCATAATCCAGTGTGATATGAAACGTTTGCAGGAAGGAGAAAGTTCAGTCAGTGCCCCAAAACAACTTTAACCCAAACCATGATCTTTCCCTAAACCTAACAAACCTAACCCATAGCATTGTCACATTATAAAACACGTTTAACAGGGATTTCTATCCATTTTGGAAGGCACTGACAATTGATGTCCTATCGATAATAATAATAATAATAATAATAATAATAATAAACTATTTATAGCACCTTTCATACAAGACATGCAGCTTGAAGTGCTTTACAACAAATAAAATACATGCACAGAATGCTTCACATAAAAAACAACAGAATTAACATAAAATCAGGGATAGACTGCCATAGTTAATGTAAAATAGAGAGATAAAATAAGATGAGAATAGAATACATGCATCTTTGCATGCATCATAATGAATGATAGAATGCCATACTCATTGTAAAATAAAAATGAGGAATTCTTAACATAAGGTAGGAAATAGAACCCACTGAAGGAATAATTAGAATAATAATAATAAAAAAGTTAAAAAGTAGAATACATAAAATCTAGTAAAATACAGCATCTTAAAAGACGTGCAGCCATGCATAAAGGCAAAGAAGAGAGCACAAGACTCTTTTGCCTGTTTCAGGGAAGTCATATCTAGTTAAGTGCTAAAGCTAAGAGATATGTTTTTAGCTTTGTTTAAAAAATATTTGGCAAACTGGAGCTATTTTCTTTCAGCTGTTGCTGAGAACCTCCAATAAACCAGCAGGAGATGATCACAGTGTTCTTGAAGGAAAGTAGTGAACAAGGATATGACAGTGTAGCTTGGTCCTAGCCCGTTAAGGGCTTTGTATAGAAGGAGGAGGACCTTAAAATCAACTCTAAATGTTATAGGCAGCCAGTGCAGAGCATCTGAAACTGGACTAATGTGCTCTCTCCTCCTGGTTCTGGTTAATCGCCGAGCTGCAGAGTTTTGAATGGGCTGAAGTCTCTCCGTGTTATTTTTCGGGAGGACGGTAAAAGTGCGTTACTGTAATCGAGTTGGCTTGAAATGAAGACATGAATCTGTTTTCAGCGTTCTTTTGGTTAAAAAAATGGTTGTACTTTCACTATGTTCCTAAGGTGGAAAAATGATAGGGACATCGGATCAGAAACCACTTCTATGTGTCGTTCCGGCCAGCCTGGTCAAACTACGTATTGTTAGCAGAAAGTGTAAAGTTTTATTGATAGTATCTTAACACACACTCAAAAACAGAACAGTGAAGTTCAGCGATTGCATTTAATTAGTGAACAACAGATTGTTGAGTATGATATGATGCTGTGGATTTAATGCTGTGGAAACGTACCTTCTAACAGATAAATATGGAGAAAGTGTTGTATCTGCATTAACAGCAAACAGCAGTGGCCCTGGCTGCTGTATTAAAATGTACGATACAGTATGCCCATCAGAAAGTGTTAATGAATAATTTAATTTACAGCAAGCAAGGAGCTTCTAGTAGGCTCTTTGTCATTTCTCCCTTTTGCCAGTCTGGAAGCTCCTTTCCCCCCACTAGATTTTACATGTTACTCACCCTTACATTTTCCAATGAGAGGTTGACACCAATCACAGAAACTAACCCACCTCACTTCCATTGGCATCAGAAATAAGTGGGATGATGGAAACAATCAAACACCCAATCAGAAATGTGGAGATGTTTTGAAGGTCATTGTCAGGCGGTGAAAGTCTGTTGAAGATTTCAGTAGAATGCGTTATTGATTGCATTGAACCTGTGTCATGCTTGACCGATTGGAAGAAAGTGAGCTCATTTGCATTATTCAATCATTTATTGAAGGCAATGAGCTTTTAATGAGTTATCGATATTGAATGGAATGGATATTGAGTAAGACTCATGCATGAGAAATTTATTTGAGGGTGCCATTGCAGGGTCAGTTTACTGGCTCTTGGTGCTTGTTGTAATGGTAACTGAGTGAAATAAGGATTAAACCATCTAGTCATGACATGTGAATGAAGCATGACTATATCAACAGCACTATATTTTCACTGTAGGATAAGATATCATGGTACAATGTTTTGAAACTGGCAGACTTGATATGTAGGACAGAGAGTTGAGCAGGAAGAGGATCTTTCACTGAGATAACCTTTGGAACTGGGTCACAGCGCGGCAAAAAGTATGCAGACGAAAATAAAACTGAGATAAATCTGGGTGGGGTATGAGGTTCTTTTGGAAAGAGTATGCATGTGAGGATAAGAGGTGCGAAGGAAAGGCTGGTGCGTCTCACTACATTTGACACGTCTCCCAGCCTCTGGCATCAGATAAGTCGCTCTGCTCAGAAGAAGTATTTTGAAATCTCTGGGCTTATGATAACTCCTGTTGGATCCGCTTAGGTAGACTTGAAAGATTAATGTGGACCATTAAAAAGTGATGATAGAAGAAGTAGAAGTTGACTAAGCCCATTTCAACACTACAGATCATTGAAAACACTCCATCTCTCAAACCGCTTTTGCCATTTAGTGTGTCTGTGTTTATTAAGTTCATTCTTTGTAATAGATGCAATAATAATTTCAGTCTAATGGTTGGCCAGTATTTTGATGCCTTTGTGGACATTAAAATGTCTGAGTTTGTGAATATGGTGTTATTTTCCCTGGGCCTGCTTGTTTGAGCCACAAAGTTCCTTTCTTAGGTAAATGGAAAAAATGTCTCTTGACGGTTTAGCGCAAGAAATCTTAAACTCATATCATAAACTGCGCATAGGTTGGACAACTGTAAAATAAAGCTTATTATTCTATTTAAAGTAGCAAAATGAACATTGATTTACTTCGATGAAAATTTTGCAGTTCATATATTCTGTGCAC
Source organism: Coreoperca whiteheadi (assembly GCA_011952105.1). NCBI lineage: Eukaryota > Metazoa > Chordata > Actinopteri > Centrarchiformes > Sinipercidae > Coreoperca > Coreoperca whiteheadi. The sequence continues at coordinate 4,624,869 of CM022491.1, read as the reverse complement.
TGCTGATCTGTGTTGGTCAAAATACAAATATAACATGCTCGAAGAACATTTTCTAAAATAAAATAACATTTTTACCAAATGCATACTTTCTTTACTGTTACATAACTGTTAAGGTTGAATAGTTGAGTCAAGTCAACAATCAACCCTTTCCGGTGATAGGATGGCACTTATTGTGATACATCATTTATAACGCTTTGTGAGCGTTGCCCACAGGACATTGTTTTATTGACTCACTCTCCTGTCTGAAGCTGTATCTACACAAACACACAAATACACACCCACACGCATACAAAAAATGCAAGTACACAACATACATAATAAACAAAGCACACACACTTTCACAGTGCAGGGCAGAGGGGAGTTAGTTTTCATGTGTCAAGATAACAGTAACAACTCTCTTTAAACTTTGCCAGCCTCGCTGATGTGAAATAATGGCTAATCTCTGCGTAGCCCTGCAAGAAACACACCCAGGGTGGGCTGTCAAGAAGGCTCAGTCTGTGTGTGTGTGTGTGTGTGTGTGTGTGTGTGTGTGTGTGTGTGTGTGTTCTCACTGCTGTGTCTGTGTCTGCTTGAGAGAAGGAGGCTGATTCTGTGTGTCTGCGTGTCCCTCAATACGTGTAAATCACCGGTGGCATTAGAAAGCATCCAGCAGTGTTTCGGTCTGGCTAATAAAATAACTGGAGGCTGCTTCCGAGCCACCCACAGTGAGACGCCACCTCATTCCTTAATCTGTGGCCCCCCCTCCAGGTCACCATGACCTGACTCTCCATCAAAACTCACTGACCCATGAGGTGGACATTTGAGTGCAGTCCTCAATGATTGTTTGTGAGAAAATATGTGTGCACATTTTTCCTTTACATGCAGAGAGTGCATGTCCCTCTGCGTGTGTGTGTGTGTGTGAGAGAGAGCACTGCTTTTTCCTCCTTTTTCCAGTTTCCCGTTACCAGCAGAGATCAGGCGAAGATTCCCTCTTTGATGGAAAGGACATGTTTCAGTCCTATCTGCTGGTTATCTGACCATTTAATAAACATAGAAATCTTCCATGTGTTTTCTGTGACTAATGCTTTCATTTTTTGCTGCCAAATGTCATCCCAAGTAAGAGATTTTTAATTCATACATTTTAAATATGGAACAACTCAACATAGCCCTTTGCTGCCACACCTCACTGTTGGTAGGATTCAAAGTGGGCAACTACTAACATAAGTTTAAAATTAGCTCTGCCCCCTTTTCTAAGATACGTTGTTATTATGGAGCCAATGAGTAAACAAGCTATGACAAGAACATACATTTTCATATCGTATAATCCAATAAGTGAGTCTTTTCTCTGTCATCGCCATTGTTATTTTGTTTATTCATGGATAACTACACAATAACTGCACTTAACATATTTGGTTTTTAGTTACTTTCTTTTAGTCAACCTTATTTAAAATTATTTTAGTATTTTAGTCAAAAGTCAGAGAAGTCACAAGTAAAGACAATTGTTTTCTCAGCAGACTATACAGGAAAACACAGCTGAGTAACAGTAAGAATCACTCGGTTCTTTTCAGGTATCCCAGTAAGCTATGACAGTGTGACAGTCAAATAACATGCCTAATAACAGGACCCTGAAACTGAAGCAGTTCAATTAAATTCAGCCATCATTCATTTGATTTTTTTTTTTTAAATGTAAACGGCCTTTGTCTATTTCTTGACACTAAAAAACTGTGAAATTAGTTACAATGAGCTTTAAAAGGCTAAAAAGAAATATATTTTTCAATCAACTGTGTTTATTGAACAGGCCTACATTTTTGGCATTGCTTTAAATCTTTTGGAGTCTGATTTACTTCAGAACAGCATATGTGTATTTTTAAGAGGATGTGAGAGGATGCGAGGCTGGGGTCCTGTTCGCTGTTCTGTTTGAAAATGCAGGATTTCTGATGTTAGCCAAAGAAGCAACCCTAGAATGTTAGAACATAGCGTCCCACTACTTCTTGATTTAGCAAAATTCAATCTATCTAGGAATAAATTCTGCAGAAACACTTTGGTGGAGAGACAAATACAGCTCATGGGAACAAAAGCAGGCGCGGTAGATATATGGAGAAGATTGTGTCAGTGTCCCCTTGTCTCTCTACGGTACAGAACAGCTTGTTCCACGCCTCCGTTATCTCTCACCATCCTTCATATTAGCTTCGGTCATTCTTTAAACTAATCATGTTAAATGCTCGATGAACCTGGAGATATCACTTAAATGTATGGTGTAGGAACTGAACAGAAGCCTAGCTTTTTCTGTCAGCTATGCCTTTACTGTTTCTGTAGTGTTTATTCTAGATATTAAAAATAAGTAGATATCTCCGTCACTGATACCTCACTTGTTGAACAGTAACCAGACAAATATCCACTGGTGAGTCACTGGTCAGTTTGCATGCTAGATAGCTATTTAGGTAGTCAGCTGAACCATGTCAAACAGCTGAAAATCTTACTTGCATGTCATTTTGGTCAGTTCAGGTGCTGGTGTGGTCAACGCCACAACTACTGAAATAGTGTCTGCCTGGCTTGTAAGCTAGCAGTTCCCAGCACAACTTTGTTTTGTCCCTCTGTTTTCCTTTCAGAGGCTGAGGAAAGGCCACCCTAAGTCCAACCCCACCAGGACAGACCAGAAGAAAGGCAACAACAGGCAGCATTCATGAACACACCAATTCAGTTTGTTAAAAGACCAGAAATGCCTTCGAAATGTTTTCTAAAGAAATGCAAATCATATCAGAATGAAAGACAAAAAATACAAATAAATGATACATTGTGCATTGCATGTGGGAACCGCAGGTGAATTGAACATATCCACTAACAGAGGACATAATATCAAATCCTAAAAGATTTTCTGTGTTTAGTGTAGTATTTCAGCACAGAATACCCAAATGCATCAGTCTCATACTTATTTTATGCTGTGGGCAAACCAGGGTTCGTGAATATTTCATTGTTGTATTACGCTCCAAAGTTGTATTTGTCAGGTTCTCTGAGTCAGACAGTTTCAGGTTCAAACTTTCTGAGTCAGAGAGTTTCATGCTGCAATTTCCCGTTACTCTTCTATGTCCCTGGAGCGCTCGATTCCCTTTTTTCTTCTTGATTCACACCATTTCATGTCTGGGCCTTGAAGGCAGCAAGAACCCAAGTTTGACAAAAGAGAGAAATGACTGGCAGCCGCGGCTTTTCCCTTAGTCTGCTCTTCTTCACTCTCACCTCTCCCACTCTTTTCTAACACTTCTAGTCACTCGTTCTCTACCCACTTCTCTTTGTTCTCCTTTTTTTCTTCTGTTATCTCTATTTCTCTCCCTCAGTACCTTTTTCTAATTGTCCCATTGTACCTTGTCTTTTGTCCTCACCCTTTCTTCCACCCTCTCTTTAGTGTTTACCCGCACTCAATCTCTCATGTTCTCTCTCTTCCTCCATCCGTCTCTTGCTCTCAGACTGTCCTTCACGGACAATTTACCAAGAGTGGCATCCATTCACCTTTCAGACCTCAAGCTTTCAACACCATTTTTAACACAAAACCCCCAAAGGCGGAAAAGCTAAAGAAGAAGAGCAGAGAGAGAGACAACTAGAAAGGGAGAATGAAAGACTTGGTAGAAAAAAAAGCTTGATCTCAAAAGCGTTAAATCCGGTTTTTGCAGCATGGAGTGGAGAGATGGAGGTGTACGGTAACACGCAGGTTATGTGTGTGCACTTATGACATGGTTAGAACTGTAAAAAGTCTGTTCCTGTCCGCTGTTTCACATTCTAAGACAAACTGGACTGAAAGCTGGTTCTCTTGCAGTCATTGTGTGAAAAGACAAGAAACCACAGGTCTTTTTCTGCCAAAAAACCTTGAGAAAGCTTTCTGTATTTGAGCTCTGGAAAAGGTAATCCTCTCAAGGCCAGACCAATTTTATTGGAAGTAAAAAAAAACAACACAAGTATAAGTGAAAAATATGACACTTGACACTAGACCTAGAACTAACAATTATTGTCACAGTTAATCTGTTTATATATATATTTCAGTTAATAGCGTAAGTGTTTTAGACTATAAGTAAATAGTATAAAATGCCCATCACAAGTTCACAGAGCCCAACTTAACATCTTCAAATTCCTCCAGTCCAAAACCCTCAAGTATTCACTGTGCAATAGTATAAAACAAAGAAAAGCAGCAAATGCTCACACTTAATAAGCTTAAAAAAAAGTGTGGTTTGATAAATGACTTAAACAACTGGATCCATACGATGATCACACTTTCATATAATTCAGTCCACAATGTACCCATCCGAGTTTGAACTTCATATTCAATTTGAAGGTTTCTCAAGGTTATATGTGCTTGATAGAAAGGAACAAAATTAATACAGTATAGAATGACAGCCAGAGACCTACAGTCCTTAGGAATGTTCTTTTTTGTAGCTCAGAACTGCATGACTGCATGTCAGGTTCAATTATGCGTAAACCAGTATGCAAATGTTTCCTGATCTACTTAATGCATCAGAATGTTTGGTCTGACAACTGCTTGGCAGAATAAGCAATCACGGCCCATGCCAACCGGAGGCTTCAAACAAATATTCATGATAGTACCTGTAGCCCAAGGAGACCCACATTATTCAGACCTATCAGACTTAGCCTTTGTTCCCACTTTGTGTCCTTAAGCCAACAATCTTATCACAAAACTTCTTTGTCATAATAGCAGCATAATATATTTCTTTATGAGAGCATGGGGCAATAACGGGAAGTGAGGAACTTAGTTCCTAGCCATGAATTTGGAGTGACTTAACATTCCTCTCAAACTATGTTAATAAGTTGCTTTTAGTCGTGCTATTTTCCAGATACAGTTAAATTTAAACTGATGTTCGGAGGCTTCAGGGAAAGAGCTGTACAATCAAATGAAACCAAAGGAAGGAAAAGATATAACTTAGTGAGACGGGATAAGTCGAGAAAAGACAGGGCAAGGCTTTAGAGTGAGGGAAAGGACAGGACAGAAAAGGGCAGAGCACGCAAGACAAAAGTAGGAAAGATATACGTTAGAACGAGGCATGACGAGATAATGTTGAGATGCGGTAAGATAGAGGTAAGATAAACATCTTTGTCACTATATTACATTACCATTTAAAACAACAGATGTAGGCTACTGCATATTGAAAGGCCTTCAGGCTAAATATGAAGTGCTATAACCTATAATACCAAAAGAAAAAATATTCTGTTATTCACCGAAAAACCACTTCTCTCCTTGCAATCGTGTTAATTACATTGATTTGCTATCATACAGTTCTTGCCAATTGTAGCTATAATGTATTGAGGATAGATTAGTTTGGATGTATAAAATATTCCTCTATACATGGTCCAGTAGAGCATTAAGAGTTCTATAATCATATCTATCGCAGCTTTACAGAGTTATCAGGTCTTTACTTAATCGTGTCCCCACCTGATTACTTTTCTCCCTTCTCTTCTGTTCTTCTCTTTTCTCTCTACTGCTGCTGATATGATACTAAATGATGTGGACTCCATTTTTTGTGTGACAAGATCCTCACTCTGTGTTTTTCTTTCTTGCAGACTCCCACACACATCTACCTCACACCTGCACACACCAACATGCATCATTGGCCAATGCGTTTTGACAAAGAGTTGGGGTCATGGTGACTTTCTATGTAAAAAGGAGAACTGGCATCTCTTTTCAACAAATAACTTCCATGTTTCCCATACTTGGTCCAATTTCAGTCTATAACAATATCAGTAGTTTGAAATAAGGACAATACACTGCGTCCTCTCTTACTCTCAAGATAAAAAGGTATATAATTAGGAATATTAATGTATGTATTCATTTTTCTTTACATAGTTACTTATTGTGGTAGAGGGGTGTGCTTGTACCCTGTGAGCATTGTTGTAGGGGAAAATAACTCCTAGTACTGTAGTAGGTATCCCATGGAAAACTGCTTGCAGATGAGGGGCCAGCAAAGATGCAGAGGCCAAAATAGTGAAAAGGGAAACCTGGGCCTCTCCTGGAGCCAGACCTGGGAGTGATGCTCGCATGTGGGTATATAATGGCAAATCTTCCACCCATGGAGTTTTACTGAGGTAAACCTAGCTTACTCAGTGAAGGATCACAAACCACAAGAGAGGAATAAACATCCACTGTATTGGCAGTTGGGCAGTGGATGAGGATGGAGGTCTTGGTGGGCTGAACCCTGGCCAAAGAAACTGGTCATCAGCATGTGGAATGGTAACTTTAAATATGGTAACCAATTAAATATGACTGGGCTCAACTTTTTTCAAGGCAGTGGAACCATTCTTCCCAATGTAGGTTGCATTCTCTCCATTTTCATAGCAGTCCAGGCAGGTGCTAAAAAGCGCTGGTTGGGTGTTGGGAGCCCAAAGCTGAGCGCAGCTGTGTTAAAGTTTGTCCAAGACAAACAGAGCCTTGCCACAGTGTAGGTGTTCATCACAGAGATGGAGGATTGGACAGGTCATGACATTTGGATTCATTTTATTGCATTCTCTTTTACTCTGAAGCCGCTTGAATGAGAGACCAGATGTCTCAAACATTAAGTTCCCTCGCCTTTGACTTACTAGCTCTTCACAATGCCAGGAAAATGCAGGCATCAGTGACAAGGGATTCAGAGCAGTAACCTCTCAAAGAAATGCTAAATCTTTCAAGATACGTTTTCACTTTTAATCAATAGAGCATCCACTGAGAATACATTTGAATCCTGCAAGTGAAAGCTCGACCAATCTGCGAAGCTGTGGGGAATGGTTTAAATTATGTTATGACTTGTCAACGCTCAAAACTCCTGCAAAGTTGTAAACACCTAGTTAAGCTTGTTTTTATAGATGTAAAATTAGACTGACATTAGGCTTGATGCTTGTTTTTTCCTTACATCTTATACCAATGCAACAACATCAGAGCCAAAGAGAGTGTTGCTATTCATTAGTGCCCCTCATTGAATATCAGACTGCAAGTTGAGCAAATCTTTGCCTCTGAAGCTTCTTTAAAATGTGGCCTGTGGCTTCCAAGGTCACAGGTCTTTTGCTCAAGCCAAGGTAGTGTAAGTAATGTAGCTGTGCCTTATCAGCATTTATTACTGGAATAATGAATGTCAATTAGGCTACTTAATCACCTAATAGAGCACGTCGTAATAGAATAATCTTCTTTCAATATTTCTGTAGTCCATGATTTACTCTAGTGTATCTTTTATTTTTGATAATTGCCCACATTTGATTATGTAAATTTGAGATATATTGCTTTTTGTTAATAAAATCCTATAACAAGCCAACCTTTTGTACCAGAAACATACTTAGCATTTCTTTCTGCTGTTGCTTGAGTCATTTTGTCACCTTGTGATGGAGTTAGTGGCATGCCAGCATGTCAGCAGGAGATGCCATATTGTGTTATAGATTTTGCCTTTCGGAAAAGGATGTGAAACATGGTGTGACTTTATACAAGTGCCCTTGTATGTAATGGGTTTGAGGTTATGGCAGGTGGAGCACTTCATCTGTCCAGCTGAGCCATCGTCATCTGTACTGGGTGCACACTGACTGACACATACTCTTCCTCCCTCTGCTTTTTTCTCTCTACCTAATGAAGTGTCAACACTAATGATGTTCTTTTTGGTGGTGCTAATTCTCCTGACTTAGCGTGTCACTCCTCACTGCCCCTCTCTGAGAGGTTAGCTCAGGTTTACCACTGCAGTAAATTTACCTCAACAGTGCATGCGGGTTGAGTGCGTGCATGTGGACGTGTGTCTGCGTGACTGTGTGTCACCGTCTCTTGCATCTTTTTTGCCAATTAAGCAGGAAAGTTTTGCAGTGTTTGCTTGTCCGATGCCCCATGCATCAGAGCTGTCCTCCCTGTGGACGGATGGCTTATTTTAGAATATAGGTCATAATGAATATTCAAATATAATTAATATTAAGGGAGACTGCAATTTTATCAACATTTTAGGATTGGATAGGTCAGTATATTGTTGAATAGACAGCTGATATTTATGTAACAGCTTGCAAGATGTAGAAATTGTACACGTAAACACTATATAATATATATAATCAAATTTTAGCTTCCAACCTTACTGATGCCCCTTTCATTCAGGAAATACATGTCTGACACAGGTCCACTGAACAAATTAAATGAAAAACACCACGTGCCTCCAGAACAGCTTCTCTAATGGAGAATGAACTCAGTTGAACACAGTTAAATAGATGAATGAACAGTTAAATTTGGTTTGCCCATATCAGAAATACCTGTTCACCAAAGCCAGGAACTGTCCAACCTTGGGATGATTCAAATTGTCCCATTAACAGTAGACTACGTGGATCTGAAAGTCCAAGAACTGCAGTTAGACTATGAATTTGTGAAGGGACATGCACTGCCATGGCACACCAAGTGTTGGAAATCTTTTCCTGCAATGTTGAATACCAAGGACATTTTATTTTAAAATGGTAAAGGTGTTTTTTTTTTTGTCAGCGCACCACAGTTTGAGTAGTAAATGAACACCTGTCTACTGGTACAATTTCTTTAAAAACCAAAACAGATTTTCTTTCATTATTTTATATAGCGTACTTGTAAGGAAATAACACAGTGGCATAATATTGTGCAGATATAATGATGGTCTAAGTGGACTTCCTCAGGCGGAGTTCAATCCAAACTAGGTAATACCAAACGTCTCCTGGTACAAATTTTCAGAGAAAGCATTGTAAGCACGATACCTGTGCTTTTCTCCCTAAGTGTTTTCTTCTTTTCTTTCTTTCTCTCCATCTCTCTATATGCCTCTCCTTCTTTCTCTCTTTCAGGCGCTTGTTCCAGTGTTTCTCTAATGAAGGTGCTAACAACCTAAATGTCAGTAATGCCTCTCTGCAACCCAGACAAGTGATCTGGGCCATTATTGACTTGGCATACACGCAGCAATCCCAGTGATGTAAGGAAAATGTAATTGAATATGAAATAGTCTGCAGAGAGATTGAGAGCGCCTCAGTTCTCAAACAGACATCCACACTTGTGAGGGCATGCACTCAACACACACACACACAGACAGACTCTCTGTGGTAATGGAGACAATGTATTTCTAATGGCACCATCCAGACTGAGTAGGTAATTGTGATGTATTAGCATGCCGTGGCTGAGATTAGATTATAGACGACAGGGTATTGCAGTGTGTGTGTGTGTGTGTGTGTGTGCGTGTGTGTGTGTGTGTGTGTGTGTGTGTTTCACTTTCCTGCCGCAATTCTCATTGGTTCCCAGTGAAAGAAAAGGTATTGACTCTTTTTGATTTTATTCTAAACCATGATTAATCTTGCAGTCTCATGCCTAGTCACTGCTAAGTTAGGGAGTCTTAGGGAGTCTCAGGCCTGTGTTCGAATTGTGCTACACTGTGAACTGCTGTGCACAGCCCAGTCTTTTAGGATCTTCATACCAAAGACCCCAAATGGAGAGAAGATGTTAGCTTAATGTGTTCTTATCCTGAACAATTTCATTTGTATGACAGGACTGTTTGTTGTTTTCATTTTTTGATGATAGATCCAAGGCTTCGAGACCATGAAAGAAATCAACAAATCAATAAATAAGGTCAGGAAAATTGTATATATTCTCAGTATCCAAAATAAAATTTGATTGTGCCAGCTAGTGTTGAAGAACATTTCACGATAATTCCAGTTCTCGGCTCCTTTGGGATAGGCCCAGCTGATGCGATTGATCTTATGATAATCAATACTGTCTGTCTTCAGCAACATGTTATTACTTCTAGTTCTTCCAACTGCACAATGCAAGAGCATGTCATACTCTGCCTAAAGCCAGCAAGGAGAGATGGAAGAGAAGCTGACATTAGATTCTGAAAATAATTGCAGCTCTGATCTCAAAGGTGAAAGCATTTTTCATCCCTATCTAATATTCAGCATGGACAGGATCGGCATAAAGTAGAGAGGAGATGTGATCTGCTCTTGTTTCTTATCCTTCCATTTTTCCCCCATTATTCCCTCTCCTGGGCCCAGTGAGAGGTAGTTTCTCCTATTAGGAAACCCATCTACCATTCATAGTCGGGCTGCCATTACAACTGAGGGAGGCAGGTTGTACTAGCAGTGGGGGAACTTGCTAAAGTTGGTTATTATTGAATAAACGAATTTCATTTTTAGTGACATAAGGTGAAGGCAAGCAGATAGCAACAATGTGTGGGGATTACAGATGCTCATACGCTCTATCTAAAATACAAAATATGATAGATGAAACATAATACAGTGCACGGACAACATAATAACACGTATTGTTTGATTGTAGGCTTGCATTATAAGGTTTGCAATTTTACGAGTGCACAGCAATCTGTGATTTGAGGTATTCTAACTACTAGGAGTAAACACAAAAGTCCATTTATCTGGACACACACACACACACACACACACACACATACACACACGAGCGCACACAAACACTAAGTAAATACAATACCAGTAATCGATAGCCATAGTCAAAAATGTGCTTAATGACTATTTATCTGCATCATGTTATAAGAAACTACAATAGGTGTGATATAAAACCCAGAGATCTGCACATAATTCACAAACAGGGTCTTAAATTATCCAACACTGTACTGAAAATGCCAGGACAACATTTCTTTCTTGTTTATCCCCGGAGGATTGGATAGCCTTTTCACTTTAAGCAGATAAGACTTCTGTGCTAGTAAGCTGGTGCACTGGCTACTATTTATCATTTAACCATGCAACCAACACTGACTGAATAGTAACACAATCTTGTTTAGTCAGACCAGTATCTTTACCTTGTTTCAGGACTGTGCTGCTGCAGCAGAGACATCTGGCAGAAGCCACTGACATGGGGGAATATGGGTTTGTTTTGGAGTAATTGCCAAGGGCTGATTTGCACGTCTTTAACAAATCACAGATCAGGTCTAAAGTAAGGGTGTTAATAAGAATACTGTAGACTGCTGGTATTTAGTTGTCTTGTGGGGCACAGACACAAACGAAAGTTTTTTTTCGGTGAAGAAAAGGGGTTCGGGGTAAATGGACAATTTGGAAAATCTAGCCAAACTCGACGTGCATTAATTATTTTTTGTAAAACAGAGACTGTGAGGGACCTGAGGGCAGTTAGACCCAATCTGAATAGTTTTGAGGATAATTAGACCCATTTCAAAATGTAATTGACCCAAACAGACCCTAATAGATAAGGAACAACAAAACTGGCAGCAGTATTAGGGGTCACCGCCAATTACCAAGCAGCCATGTTCAAAAAGAATAACAATACGTCATAATCCCTGCACTTCACAGTTCACACTCCCCATCTTGGCCCAGAAAAGCCAAATTATTCTCCTGCAATGATTACCAGTCTACTTGGCTCCATTTGGGTTTTACACATATTGACACACTGACCCGAGACCTATGGCAGTTAACAACGGGGGTTGGATACCCAGAACCGCATGGACCTGAGATCACCTGTTGTCGGCAGGCACAGTAGTGTAGAGCTGAAATGATTAGTTAATTAATCCAATAGTCGATCGACAGAAAAGTAATCTGCAACTATTTTGATAACCGAGTAATCAAGTCAATAGTTCAAGTTTCTCAGATTTGAGAACTGGCTGCATTTCCTTGTCTTACATCATAGTAAAGTAAAAATATTCCAGTTTGGATTGTCGGACAAAAAAAATGCAATCTGAAGATGGCGCTGTGGGGCTCAAAATGTCATGATAATGGGCACTTTTCACTATTTTGTGATGCAACATAGACCAAATAATGAATCAATTAATTCAGACATTTTAATAATTATTAAGTTAGGTTCTTCAATAAAATATCAGTTTTACTATACAATACATTATAGTCATTATAACAATCACTACCATTATGTAGTTGTTATTTCTGACAAGTCATACATATCAATTATTGCTGGCTAATCATTTACAAAGAAAATGTTCTTGTAAACATTATGTTCCCCATTTCTTTCATACACACCTGATATTTTTCTGCTGCTACTTTGTCAGATTGAGGCAGTGACACAGTACATTACTTATTCGGAAAAACTTTAAAATAACATTAAGGTGATAATGATATCGAAAGAGGGGGGCTTTGCTTCCTAGTGGTGGTTAATTAATTATTTTCTTCTTTTTGTGGCTTTAAAAAAACTTTTACAGTTGTGATTATTAAGTATTACCTTGCTGTGTACACCTTGCTGTGCCAATCATACCTACGATGGCAAAATCACTGAGCCATATCTTCTGTGCTTAAGAAGCATAACAATGATGTATAACTGCCACATTCAGCATGCTAAGCAGATCCTGCACAACACTTAAAAAAATCAGTCACTTAAAAAATGGCTATTACATAATATTTCTGGAAAAAAAAATCTATCTGTAGCTTGTAGGTCAGTCAGAGACTAAATGTATTGTTAAAAAATGTAATATGATGGGGCATCAATCCCTTGGAAGAAGGTTTTTATTAAAAAGTGAAAACTGTAAGTGACCAAACAATGAAAATAGTCAATAAGACGAGACACATCATTTTTAGTGAAATTATTTCAGTGTGCTCATTAACTTGTGATTGGCTGCTACATTTCTACTCAGCTTTATGGGTGTTTATTTAATTATTATGGGTTGACATCCATAATACTACCGAAAACAAAGAAGATGCACTAATTAGACCGTGTCTGCTTATGTATACTGTTGATTTAGTTGTTGCCACCGCTGTGTTGGCTGTTCAAATATGAAATTAATCTCTTTTCTGTAGCTCATAGACCTTTTTATAGTGAAGGTTACAGACGCATGTCAAGCAATCAATGACAGGAAACAAAAGCATTATTATTTTACAGTTTCTAAATTCTAGTATCCACTATTTCTTGTAGAAGGGAATTGGATGTCTGAACTTTATAGAGAAATGGACCCAAGAATAAACCCTTTTTCAATTTTCTAGTAGACCTTTCTTACATGTGCATCTCTGCATTTTCATGATTCTTACTTTGTCTATTCACATATATTTAATTCAGTCTAGTCAATATGAAAATGATCACTCAGAGATAATGTGCTGCATTCTGACATTAAGCATTGCCAGACGTCTGTAATTCATTCTAACATAAGGAGACGCCCAGCAGGGCTTTCTCAGCTTGATGGCTCCCTCCTTCTTTTCCTGCCCATCTGTTTTCACGGATAAATCCTCCCCTGCCAGGCTCCATCACCCTGAGGAATTCACAAAGAGCTGACCCACACATATGGCCACTTCATTCGATGGCCATCATAACTGAGCTGAGCATGAACTGGTTGTGTATCTTTGAATCATGCTGAGGTGATTAGGTCTAACGTGATGACCGTACTCGCTCTTGGCATGGACATAAGACTTGTAGGCAGATATAAACTATAACATTACCAATACTTTTTTCCTTGCCACAGTGTCCTAAATGCAGTGGGTTGAAACTGCGCCAGCTGCAACTTCTCATTATGATTGAGTTTGATTACAGCGAATATTCACTATGTAGTATTAAATCGTGTGTCTTCCTTGTGTTTCTGGGGCTGGATTAGATGTAATTTTAAAATTGATGTGTGTTGGCCTGGAGGCCGCTCCTTTGACCCTGGTTCCTCTGTGTGTTTTTCTAAGAAGTGGATTTGTGTTTAGACATGGCTAAAGGTCAATTCATTGAAATACAGCACCATAACAGGCTCTCTTTGCCTTCTCATGCCTATTCATCTCAAACCAGACGGGTTATGAAAGGTTGCTGCTTATTTTATGGCTGATGACTGCTACGTCTTTCGATGACCTTGGATATTCTTGCAGGTCTTGCAACACAAGAAACTGGCAAGTATCTCTGTGAGGCTGATTTTGAATATATATAGAATATACTTTATTCTAAATTACAATGTCAAATTTTTGATGGACATTTGGCTGATTATTCACTACTAAACCCAAAAAGATGGTATTTTGAATTCTACATACTGTTGGCTCAATATACAAATACATGATTTTATTTTTGACTGCCATTATAGTGCAGACTTCTGGGAAGAGGTTTGTAAAAAAAACAAACAAATATATTTGGAAAAAGCCCAAAAGTTAAAGTTATGTCTTACTATTTAAATTATCTCGGCGTTACACCTTTTATATCTCCATGCTGAAGCTGCTCTATCCTTCTTCTTGGTGCAAGGCGATATGTTTTACTCCCTTTGCTTTTCTGATAAGCCCCTAACCTTTCAGAGTGGATACAGAGCATAATGGGACTCATCCCTATCAAAGCTATATGTTTCTGGCTCAAGGACAGCCCTTTGAAGTTCTTTAAAAATTGAAAACCCTTCCTAGATAATATCAGAGACAGGAGGGCGCAGGATTTCAGAGAGCAGCTGAAGAGCTTTTTGTATGAGCTGAGCTCTCTAACGAAACATTTATATGTAAAGTCATTATTTATGTATTCAGTGTTCTTTTTGCTGTTGCATTTGTCCAAAGACTATGACGCACTGTACCATGCATGGCCTTTATTCTTACACTCTGAGTAAATATGACTCAAAACTTGCTGCATACATAGTATAGTAACAAATAACACTCACTGCTTTAATGAGGATTGGACTGATGTGGATGGTGTAATTAAAAGTTTCAAATGTTCAAAGGCAATATCAGGAATACTGAACTGAATCTACTGAAAGGTGAGATAGATGATGCATCTTGTTTTACGCTTCCCTAAGAAGTGTGTGCATCATTTGTGCCTGAGGATATGTTTACCTTTGAGCAAATCTGTTTGTCCTCTTACCTCTGCCATATTTCTCAATCCTGTTTTTCTTACAGTAACTGTCATCATCTACCAGTTCACTGTCCCTTCCTTATGGACACTGATTACCTGGCGCTCCTCGGGCTCCTCTTCCATGCGCCAAACCTAGCCAGGCCCTCTGCATGCACCAGATAGTTAGGCATCACTTTCTATGTAAAGAATTCCCCTCACACTGAGAACGCTGCCACAGCAGAAAAGAGTCAGAATTGACCTTGCGTGCGTCACAGCAGCTCAATCACGCTGTCTTAGCCTCTTTCCTCTGCTCCCTCCTGCTGCCTGACAAGGAACAGGAACAGAAGCCCCCCCCCGCCCATCCAAAATCGTTCACAGTCGTGTCAGTTGCTCCTTCTGTCATCACTCCCAAAAGTGTGTGTGTGTGTTTCGTTGTAGGAAATTCTTTTAGTGATTAAGAGAACACCGTCTGAGACTCAGACGTCGCTGTGCGGCTGTGTGCCTTGCTGCTCTGTCTGCTCATCTGTTTTTCGCTGCCATATAATCTGTCAGGTCTGTGTGGCACAAGTCAACTATACTTAGGTTTTGGATGCAACAGAGGGTGATAGGCTATGATTGATTGATCTGTCCTTAATATGACAGCCATTATGTTTAGTCTGACAGCTCAGTATTAAAATGTTACAATGGATGTAGGAGCTCCCGAAGCAGCAGGGTTCTGCTACTTATTTCATTTTGACCTTTCTCTTCTCTTCTCTTCTCTTCTCTTCTCTTCTCTTCTCTTCTCTTCTCTTCTCTTCAGAAACTAATGCATGTTGTGTCCACTGACAGATGTTACTGCATTTTCCTGACAGACAGAGTTTCTGTTTTGTGTGAAGAATCAATGTGACTTGATGTAGACCCCTGTTGCTGGGGGCATTTTATGTCACATTGTGAAGAAAATTCACAACTGTTTGTACCACTGACACTAATGGAGGAATGGACAGGAGGTGTTGCAGTTCTTGCAGTCACACTCAGCATGTTATGGGAGGAACTGGATGTGAAAAATGAAAAACAGTCTCTCTCCTTCCATTTGACAGTACCTCAGACAGAAGCAGTTAAACAGACCTTACAGTGACTAAGCTTAATTTACACAGGAGCCAGTGCTTATTGCTGTGTTTAATCTTTCAGCTATGAGAGAAATGTCTAGTGCTAACTCAGCTACATCAGTCTCTCTAAGGGGAGGATGCAATGTGCATGGAGGCTGCTATGAAGTGTATGTTTGTGTGTGTACTTGTGTGGGTGTGTGAGAAATATAGACAGCAAAGGCCTAATGGAGGAGAAACCATTTCTGCCAAAGTATTTTAGATAATTGGAAGCACTCTGTAACTTCATATTTTTATGACAAGAAACTGGCACTTTTAAAAAGCAAACATTAGGATGCATGGAGCCAAAGACTGGCTGAGAGTATAAAACAAAATATCTGTTGCCAAACTGTTTGTCAAAAATTTTAATTATACTTTTGGGTTCCATGTATGTTCATGTGTTGATGTTATATAGAAACGCTATCAGAGCAATTTTCACTAATGCGAAACCACCATGCTATATCATTTTAGATCACTTCTATGAGACAGACATTTACAAGGACAAATAGCACTGAAGACAAATGCCCCATTTGTCAACAGCCCAAAACAGTGCAAGCTAAAAATTGCTACAGAATTCAAGCACCTTATAACATAGATTAAAAGTTGAGATACTTTTCCAGTTAAGAAAATTTGCATTGATACTGAAGAGACCTGACCCAGCCTGGTCTTAATTGAAGTTGTTTTCTCTTCCTTACACACTCGGCTACCCTCTATGCTGAAAAATGAAACTGGCACAAAGCCCGACCATAACATAAACCCAATCTGTTGAAAAACCAATTTAGAGCTTTCTCAGTGGGTTTTTTAATTGTCAGTGGTGATTCTGGGGATAGCCACCAAATTTGCTCTGTGATGAATTTGTGTGTTACGTTAATGGTCTATATTCTGTGATTTTCACACAGGCTTGGGATAGTGCCACCTTGGCAAATGTTACAGGTTGATTAATCTACCTCTTGTGCGTTGTGTTCCAGCTATGACGGTAGTTAATGTGTTTTGGTTATCGAACCTACAATAAGTCACTGAATTCAAAATTGATGTGGCTGTCCAGTGGACAGAGACTGAGAAGGACAGACAGAGAAATACATATTGGAGACTTGGCACACAGTACAGTGTATGGGAGGTACTGACGGACAAAAATGTTCAATTTTTAAAAACAAAAACCACCTTATAAAACACAAGGCTACCTTAAACTGCATTTATCAAGCATGTCATCTTCAAAGGGAAACACATGACATTGCAGTTGCCAAGATCTTTATTTACTGTATAGCAAGAGTGAATCATTTACATTATTGTGCATGTGTGCAATTTATTCTGCTCCAAGGCAGATGCAGCACCAGCTGTTTCGAGGACCTCTGAAGTCTTCAGATGAAATGGAAAACATTGGAGAGAAGAAGGGCGTTTTGACAGAACAGGTGGCGGTAAGAGAGAACACAAAGCCAGGTGACTCCGGGGGAGATGAGATAGAGATGAAAAGACGAGAGACTTCCTCAGTTGTGTACAAACACAATAACGTTTCAGATCTAAAAGAAGATGCAAAATATGTCGGAGTAAGCCATCTTTAATTACTCACACCACACGCAGAAAACCAACGTCAAGAGCATGTTTTAGTGTAGCTGTCACTGAGGCTATCGACACGGCATTACAGCTATTTGAGAGTCATTCAGTAAGTACACATCTTGGTGCGCTAAATAAAATGATGATGATTATTGTAATTTATGTCTTACCTCCATAAATGTAGTATTTACTTGACATAATGCTATGTACTGTAATGCTGCTTTGACACATGAAAACCTCTGTAGTCATGATGGACATTCATTTAAGTATCCACTTAATATGAACCCCTTATTAAGCTAAAACTGTCAAATGTATTGAAGCACTAAAGAAAAGCAGCATTAATTCTTGAATAAAGAGTTCGTCTGGGTAGTGTGAGTCCTGCCAGTTCAGTTCAGTTGCACTAGAAACAAAGAAGGAGGTTTTTCCCCATTGGTTCAGATTCTTCCATTTTACTACAAATCTGTCCCCTGGTCCAAATAAAAGGTATATCTGTCCACAGAGAATCTTTTTAACAGTGTCATTAAGTCCTACAGTTCCCTTGCCTCTCTAAATGGGTGCTAGCTGGCTGCTTCTGGCTGGCACTGGCAACAGCAGGGACTCGAGAAATAATTGGGATGCCATTAAATTGCCCTCACCAGTTGCTGTTAATAAAGCTGTGTTCAACAAAATACCCCAAAGACATTGTCTATTGGATAATTTATACCTCTGCTCTCACATAAACAAGTTACCTTTAAATAAGTAATGGGGCCCTAATTAGCTTCAGAATGTTACTCTTTTTAGCAAGGATGCTCGGTTTGAGGCTGATGACACACAATAGGGAAAAACAGAGAAGGGGTGAGTGAGACAGACAGAACTGGACTGGCGAAGTCATCACAGTTAATGAGCATAACATTATATTATTAATTTGATTAATCAGGGGACCATAAAGCGTCTAAACTTTATCCTTTGTTGATGGTCCGATTCAGTAAATGTCTCTGAAATTAGGACAATCCTGAATATCCTAATTTTAGAACTAGTTGTAAAGCCAGAATATTATTCGTGTCTGTACAAATTGCTAGGAAAAACGATGTTGTAGAGTAATTACATAACCTTATGAACTCATTGGGAAAATGAGGAGATGAAATAATCAGATGGATCAAGCTTAAATTATTAGGGTTTATCTAATCTAACATCTGCACCTCTCAATTTTAGAGAAAGTTTAAAGAAAGTGTCAGTTTACATCATTGGAGAGTTCCTTGTTGCTTGATGCTCCATTTCATTAGACCTTCTGACAGACTGCGCG
This sequence comes from Coreoperca whiteheadi, assembly GCA_011952105.1. Classification (NCBI taxonomy): domain Eukaryota; kingdom Metazoa; phylum Chordata; class Actinopteri; order Centrarchiformes; family Sinipercidae; genus Coreoperca; species Coreoperca whiteheadi. The sequence goes on along the minus strand of CM022491.1, from coordinate 4,606,247 downwards.
CTCTTCAATCACATTTGAATGGAAAATGGACAAATGCCAAATTGAGGATGAATTGTTGAAGGAAGTGGTATCCCGCCAGGATTGCTTAAACTGTAGCATTTTCCCATGTACTGCAGAATGATTAAAAACTCATTGTCTTTGAACTCACACTTGATGTGATGAATGATTTTCTTATGGTTTCTGGATGGTTTAGGCAATGAGTGTATTTACTGCTTGCACCTCTTGTCCTTTAGTGTCCTATATACAAACTGATAAAACAAATGACATAATACCTCTGTAGCACTACAGCATGATGGAAACATCCATGGGCAAAGTTACTAATAGGGTAGATCCACAAAAGTTCAGAATTATCTGCAGAGAACTTCTAATGGGGTTCAGTGCGTGGCTCAGTACTAGCATTGACAATTTAAAATGTAATAAGTCAGTAGGGCTGCAACAACCAATTGTCAACATCGCTTAATCCGTTGATCATCTTGTTGGTTAATTGACTCATCGTTTAGACTAGAAAATTCAGAAAACTGTGAGAAGTACTGATATAAATTTCTCACAGCCTCAAGACATTTTCAAATTGCTTGTTTTGTCCAGAAAATCCAGCACATTTGGTATTGCTCCTTGATAGATAGCTTTAACAATTACATGATTGTCAGAATTAATGGGGATTAATTGTTCCAGCATTAAAAGTAACCCCTTGGTCTCCAGCTCCCTTCTGTTTCCAGCATATACTGTGTACCACACTCAAAAGCAAGTAGGTCATTACATACTGAGAACTGATGTCAGTGCACCTGTTAATCCATTAGTTCTACTTTTGTCAGAGCCTTGATAATTATGCTGATTTTGCATTTCCTTGCACATGAATCATATACTGTGTCCTTATTGTGGTTACGTGCACTGGCATCTAACATCCAGAATAACATGAGCTCACCCCCTGTACATTTTTCTTCACACACACCCAACCCCGTTCCATACACATGAATACGGACACATTTCCCTCATGCATGCCTTAACACCCACATACACCGTTCAGTGACCCCTCCTACAAGCACAAAATGCTCATACATTGGGGACTCATTAATTCATTGGCTGGCAAGCGAACCCCCTTTGGGATAACACGACACATGGACATATCACATAATCCAACTGACATCAGTAGCCAGGGGTTTCAGCCTGCAAACAAAGGTAACAAGCCACTGTGAGAACAAGGCAACAAGAAGCCTGAAAATGAGAGCGGGTAGAGGGGATGTGTTAGAACAAGGGATTAAAAAAAACAACAAGGGTGAGAGAATGAAGGCGTTCAGCAGAGGGGAGAAAGTGAGAAAGAAAAAGTGATATAAATGAATGAGAAAGAGGGAATGAGAGAGTAAGATATTATTTAAAGATGAAGAGCGACTGCTAAAGTATCAGATACCTTTGAATATCAAAAACTGGGTTCTCTTTGGGACACAATAAAATAAAATAAACACCCCAAAGTATATGGATCCATTTGTGAGACGGAGAATGCCACAGGGGCCCACAGGGCTTGAACAACCCCCCCC
>CM022491.1:4590557-4604690 GCA_011952105.1 Coreoperca whiteheadi | reverse complement strand
ATCTTTTTCTCATTTTTTTTTTTATAAAAGACAGGGACAGGGCCCCCCTTTTTCCACCCCCCACCCCCCGCGCCCCCCCCGGCCTTTAACCCCCCCCCCCCCCCCCCCCCCATCAGGTAATATCACAGTGTTGGTCTATTGCAAAAGTTTTTTTTTTTGTCTGTTAGGGACACCAGGGCAATGAATATCAACACTTGCTGTCTTGGATGTCAGGGGAAAGTTAAGGGCACAGGCCTAGAAATGCAGTGACATTTACAAAGGGGAGGTGGTCATGTGAAGATTGGGGGTAGTGAAAGAAGTAACAAGTTGTATGAATTCAGTCACGTCAGTGCCACATCTTCATTATTCAAATAAAGCATGATGTCTCATATGTGATATTGCTGATATGGGCAAATAGCCTAATCCATAGGCCAGACAAGATTTTGGTACCACTCACTGAGTATTTTGATATTTGGATTTTGTGTCTGTTATGTTCCTAGTCTAGACCAGTTCCTAGTTACTGTGCCGGAACAACCACCATGAATTAGACGAAAATTGTGGAATTTAATTTTTTTGTCCTTGATACTTTGAACAGCTCAACTGAGCTCTGTTTTGTGTCAGACAATCTCACTGGGCTTGAATGAAAGCCAATATTGTGTATATATAGATAGATCTATATATCTATACATCTATTTATTTATTTATATATATATAATATGTATTTAATATACAGTATATAATATTATATCATAATAAAACATTAATAAATGTCCTTGTGAACCTGAATGAGGATATGCACCCGGATTAACAGCTTATGTTATTGTGGTGGGTGGGTAACCTGCCACATATCCCAGTAAAGTATTCTCAAATGCTACCACTGCTGTGTTACGTACAGTTTTCCTGAACATGTACTGTACATCTGTACACTTATTACCTGTTCCTTGACCTGTATGTACATCCTACAGGCGCATATACATATGCTGAATATTCCATAAATAAATATACAGTGTGCTCCACATACTATATGCATCACATGCATGTTCTTATGAATAAATTCAATAGGATTCACCATGCCCTTGTTTTGTTCATAGAAGTCCAGTACGCTTAAAAACCTGCATGGCAGCAAATGAATGAAAAGCCACTCACAAAATCACATATGTTTTGCAGTTTAACATTACTAGGAACGGAAATACAATTTCAGCGATGTATTAATGTAGTTATCAATGCAAATACATCCATGTCATTGAGTAACTAAATGTGCTGCTATACACTTTTCACACGGGGGAAGTGAGATGTGAATCTACAGCATATACAGTAAATATATATATATATATTTACTGTCAACATAAATGAGAAATGTGTCATCCAAATAAAGATTACATGTGTTCATATTTATTTGAGACATGTAAATACACATATGTGCCGTGGACACTTTATTAGGTACACCTGTGCAATCTATTTCAGTTTAATACAACAGCTCAGCCATTACTTCTATACCTTTTATGATGTTATAATGTTATTTCTTCAGTTGCCAGATACATCAGATTTCTATATAGAATGGCTTTAACCACACTTATGGTAAAGGCTTTCATACGGTCTGGGGATCAGGGCAGATTGACCCATCAACCCACCTCATTAACTCAGCTTTTCATCTTGCTGACATTACATTGAATGCTGGCGAATACTAGCAGTAGATGAATACATCAATTCACTGCTTTGCAACTGCACACAAAAGTTCCTGGGAAGGGGAAGTGACATGACTAAGTGCTTTTCAAGTACATGATACATGACAGGTGCAGTTGCTTGAATGTCTCTGATCAATTACATTTTTAAACTGAGAGCGTTTCCTCCACTAGCCGTTTAAAAGTCAGAGTAAAGATTTAGTTCTTTGAAATGTATGTCGATGAAAAGTTAAACAACACCTCTCAACCCCTAGACTCCCTGAAAATCTATTTCATGTTGAACCAGGCAGGTGGCTCCTCTGAATCCCGGCGTTGTCTGTTGGGGTGGTTGTATGTGTGTTTCTTCCTTACTTTGGTGCACCCTTGATTGCTTCTTAAGCTCTGTCGAAATCCTTGCCCCAGGTTCGATCGTCATCAGTCATTGTAATTGGTCGAAAAGAAAACAAAGAAATGCACATCTCCCCTTGAGATTTTCCCCAACAATATTGACTTGACAAATGGCTTTGGTCAAATGCTATACTTGGATTGGCACAGCAAATGTGTTCAGAGAGGTAAATAGTTTCATTCAACACCATTTCAACCAGTGCAGTGAATCTTAATTATTAGCACAATAGGAGAATTTTCTTGATAACTCCTTTGGGGAAAAAAGCTTATAGTTTTTCACCCTCATGAAATCATTTAGCAACACAAAGAAACAGCAGAAATCCAGCATCCAGCTTTACTGACCCACCAGCACATCTATGTTTCCCCCTTTGACCCCTCCAAACGTTTTTCCCATTTCAGCACAAATTAATTCTCATTGAGTTCTGTCCTACTCAAAAGCAAAATTACAGTAGAGGTGGATTACGCACAATTATGTGAGCTGTTTGAAAGACCAGGAACCAGCTGCAGAAGCATCGGACCAGGTGTGACAGGGAAAGCAGAGCAGGATGGTGGGGAATCTGCTTAAGTACTCTCCAACTTACAAAAAGCGATGAGAGGCGAGGCTAGGAAGGGAGTCTGTGGCTTGTAAAATGTTAAAAACAAACCTTTGACACAGGTTTTACACATGGTGCATGTCTCTTAACACATGTTTTCACCGTTCAATAAACTTTTCAAACATCTTTTTCTTGCACTTTTGTCTTACATATATGAACATAGCCTGATCCACTTTCTGTGTCTTCATCAAAATTTTAAAAAGAAACACGAAAGAGAGATTAACAAGCTATTAATATTTGCTTACACCACATCCTTGTTTATCATCAAGTTACTATTTTGGTCTGCTATTAGAATCAGAACTTAAGGAGAAACTCTCTATAGCCTTTTCTGCTGTTATAAAAGCGAATTGATGGTTCAATTTGCAACTATGTGCAACATGTTCTTCCTGCTGCAGAGTGGATCTGTGGATTCTGTGAAATGTGCAGATTTGTACTAGATTGGCAAGAATATCTGAGTATACACCCTGAGCTTACAGCACATACTCAATCGCCTCTAAATGCATTGCATCTCTTCAGATTGTCCAGAACCACAGCATTTTTTTTGTATTTACAATTTTCAGATGCTATTTCATCATTAAAATGACTTTTGAGCATTTTTGAGGCGAAAAATCAACTGTTTAGATTTGAATACTGGCAGTTTTACAAAAATTGAGGGCAAAACGAAAACGCACTCCAGCGTTTTCGGAGTTGAGAAGCTTCACAAGCGCCTACGGGAGTAGCATGCAAGCAAACCGGCCAATCACACTAACAGATCCCTCTTGCCCCATACTGCAGACAATGCATCAGACAACTTCAGCAACGTTTCTATCTACATTATCGTATTTATTATGCTCTGCGACCCGCGTGGATGTTGAGCTGGACTGAACTGGCTGGTGCCCACAGGCCACAAGCCTCCTGAGACAGCTCAGACTTACTGTGTGTCTATGTCTATGGCGGGTTTATATTTTTCAGACAAGGTTGATGAAATAAAATGGAAATCTTTTATAAGAATAATGGACACTTTTAAGTATTGGAAATAAAAAAAAAATTCAACCTGGTTATCTTTCTCTTTCTTGCAAGAGGAGATAGAAGTGAAGAAGTTCAGCAATTCTCAAGTTTCCTCTGGACGAAGCAGGGGCTTGCTGCTCTACTCTCTTAATACTAAATCCCTCTCTTGTACATAACAACTGTGTGGTTGACCATACTCGACATCAGAATTTAGTTAAGTCAATCCATAAGAATCTTTAATGTGACAGAGTGGATGGGATCATCATATTGCTTCTACACTACATGATTTATGAAGACTGAAAATCATCCAGGTTTAGGCTGTAAACCCTTCTAGTTATAAACATATTTCTGTTCAAATGTAGCACAACTTTAAATTCCAAAAATGCAACAAAAGGAAGTGAATCAGCACAAATTTCTGTCAGGTAACATCATGTCAACATTCTGAAGATTATATAATCAAAGACATGCCAATAACTCCTCTGTAACTCTAGGTGCAGCATGGCATTTCTTTGCTGTTTGCTATCAGATGTGGCATTTATGTAAGTTTGATGAGTTGTTTCCCAGATTTGAGCTCAATCAGAGGCATGTGGCTGTGAGTGGCAGTAAAACACTGAGGTACATCAAGAAGAGTTTGATGCTTCAAATTTTTCTTCTCAGCAAAGCTAAAAAATCTAAAGCAAAACATGTCTTAATTATTTCCATTCAGGTTTTAAGAGACATATATTCAAAAGAACACACTCAAGACTGTGGAGATGACAGTGGCCCTCAGGAGAAGCCCCCCATCACCATACTGAACAACACTGTCTACTGCGGAAGCCTTCAGGTTTCTGGGATCCACAATCTCCCAGGACTTAAAGTGGGCATCCAACATCAACATCATCATCAAAAAGGCCCAGCAGAGGATATACGTTCTGTGCCAGCTCAGGAAGTTCAACCTGCCTCAGGAGCTGCTGATCCAGTTTTACTCTTCAGTAATCCAGTCTGTTCTCTGCACTTCCATCACTGTCTGGTTTTGGATCAGCCACCAAACAGGACCGGAACAGACTACAACGGACAGTCAGAACTGTAGAAAAAATCATTGGTGCTGACGTGCCCTCCATTCAGGACTTCATTCAGTGACAGGCCGTCACTCTGATGAACAGTAAACACCAGTCACACAGGGACATAACATCCACTATGCCTGTACATTTCTCACTTTGTTTATGTAAATATTAATACTTTTAAATCTATGCATGCTGTACATACTAGATATATACTGTATATACTGTCAAATCCAACCACCTCATGTACATAAGCTACCTGTTACATTAACCATATTTATTTCAGCACCATTTGCACTAACTGTCGTACTGTTTTTGTATGTACATAGAGCGCACGGAAAACCAGAGTCAAATTCCTTGTATGTGAGGATTCTGGAACATAATCTAGTCAGTGGAAACTCAGTGAGCTGGATCAACGAACCATAAACAAGAGTTTCTTAATAGCTCAAGAGACAGTGGTAATGTTCTCACAGCATGTTGGACCCACAGTCTTTATGTTACCTCGTGAAACACAGTACAAAAACACATTATACGTATATAATGAAACAGAAATGGTCTAAATTATATATACCTATTGTTATTTTGTTTCTAGCAGAATTGTGTCTAATAAAAACAATTCAATTCAGCTTAAAATCAACCAAGAACATTCCAAAGTTTTTAGATCCACCAGGCAGATGGAGAAGTAGGCAGTCATAGGATGCAATGTTATCCCCTACAGGAGGACAAAACAGTGCAGATTGCACACAATAAAACATTCAACATACAACAGCTTCATTGCTGCTTGCTGGCGTCTTTTTGAGTTGCATGAATCCCTCTGGATGACTGCTGATGTGAAAATGCCGCTCTTGCTGCTCTGCCCACATAATATACATGCAACCCATGCAGGTGTTCTTAGGCATATTTTGGAACAAATATGTGCACGGGCCACCTACAAATTCCTCCTCACAAACTCAACACTGATGGAGGTCATAATGAGAAATTGTCACAGTTTAGAACCCGGCCCTCTTTATTTATGTCCAATAAAGTCTGAATAAATCTCTCTCATTCCTTTAAATCATGTCGGCAGTAAATCACCCCAGTGCGATGTGCGAGCTTCACAGTTATGACCCATTACATCTGATTGAAAGTAGGTAGTATTTCTTTTCTTCCTAAGCCTCATGCTATCACCTGACGTAAACAATCACAGTATGTGACTGTGTAGAGGCCTCTGTAAATAAATTAATGAGGCTCTGGTGAGGGAGAAAGATGTCACACATAATGACTAACCTCTTAACTCACCCCTCACCTTAAATGTAATTGTTTTCCAATATTTGTATTACTCTTGGGTCTTCTTTGACTTTCTGAAAGGCATCAAGAAAAGAACAGAAAACTGATTAAAAAATAAATGACAGAAAAAATAGCAATTATATTCAGCTACAATCAATGCCCAACTGGGAAGTTGTTGAGTACAGTTAAGTCTCTAGTAAGCAAGTGGTGGTGTTTTGGTATGTGTGCAACAAGTTCCAATTTTGTTGGAGACACACTCGACAGTTTTTTAGCACATACTATAAAGATATATTATGGACCTTAAGCTTAAAGCAGCTATTATTACAGCACATGGTAGTACAAGGGAAAAGCCTAAAAATCCCTTCCAAGTTGTCTACCCTCTTCTTTTTAACTAAAGAGAAATCCTTTGACCGTTTTGCCCTCAGTAGCATCCGAAAATTGTAAATACAAAAAAAAAATGCTGTGGTTCTGGACAATCTGAAGAGATGCAATGCATTTAGGGGCGATTGAGTATGTGCTGTAAGCTCACGGTGTATGCTCAGATATTCTTGCCAATCTAGTACACATCTGCACATTTCATAGAATCCACATAATATGCAGTCGGAACACACTACATACAACATTTGACATCAACGACAGAGTATGGGATGTCAGGTAATCAGATGGTCCAACGGTGTCCACTAAAGAGTGCTATATGATTCCAGAGTCCATGGTTTTATACTTTGTACTTATTATTGAAGTATCGGTAGGTGGATGGTGTGGTGAAGTGGAATAGGAAAGGAAAGAAGTTGGGGCTTCATAGTGAGTGATCCAGACCAGGATAATTAATCTTGTGGAAGTGGTGGCAGATTGATTAGCCAAAATAGATTGCAGGTGATATGGAACCTAGTTGTTGCAATGAACCATAATGTCTGCATTATTCCATTTAGTTCCGCTTAATGTACCAGGGCTATGGCACCTTCACGTTACCTGGCATGGAAAATTAATTGAAGGCTCTCCCAGACTCATACATCATGCGTTGAATATGTTATTCTGGGGCGGAAGTCACATTTTTTAACTTCAGAGGCAGAAGGAAGCAACCCTCACCTTGTGCGAAAGCGTTACTTCTCTTCAGAAGGTTAAAGGAACAGTTCACCCCAAAATCAAAATGACCAACCAAAATTTTTCCTCTTACCTGTAGTGCTGTTTATCCATCTAGATTGCCTTGGTATGGGTTGCCAAGTTTTGGAGATGTCGGCCATAGTGATGTCTGCATTTTTTTGAATATAATGGGCCTATACAGCACTCAAGGTGAGCGCCACAGCGGGCTCACCTTGTTGTGAGCTGTTTCATGTAGGAAATATCGCCAGAAAGAAAATAGTTCCCACATGAAACCGCTCACAACAAATCTGTGGATTATCTTGTGTAACCCGGTTCATGATTTCTGAAAAGAGAAATTTTTCAAATGTATTTTTTTTTGGTGCTTTGAGCACAACAAGCCGAGTGCTATATAGTCCCATTATATTCAACAAATGCAGACATCTCTAGGGCCAATATCTCCAAAACTCAGGAACTCATAGCAAAACAATCTAGAATCTAGAAATGGAATTTATGAGCTCAGTTAAACAAACTGATGGACATAAATTATGACAGAGTGAACAAGCTTTCTGAGTGCTTAACTATGTTAATTAGATGAGATGAATGCAGTGGGTGAAAAATTATGAAAACTAACAGTAATCAATTAAAATGATTATACATCAGATACAGTATAGCACATTTCAACAACAAGCCAATTCAAAGTGCTTTGCATAAAGCATAAAAGCAACATATGGCAATATAAAAAGACATTTAAAAAGAGTTAAATAATAGAATAAAAACAAGATAAAACAGGAGAGTAAAAGTTACAGTGCTGTGTAAGAAATGTAATCCTTATTTGATTTAATAAAAGGCAGCAGCAAACAGAAAAGTCCTGAGAGTGGCAGCAGACCTGCAGTTTTCTGAGTTTGTTCCACATGTGTGTTGCATAAAAACTAAACGCTGCTTCTCCCTGTTTAGTTTTTACTGAAAGCAGACCTGTCCCAGATGACCTAAGAGGTCTGGATGGTTCATAATGTAGATCGGAAATGTACTTTGGCCCTTAACCATTCAGTGCTTTATTAACCAACAATAGCATTTTGAAGCAAATTATTTGAAGCCAGTGTAAAGACCTCAGAAATTGAGGTCTATATACTGTAGATATGGTCTAATTTCTAATTTCCACTCAACTGATTCTCAGGAGACCTCATCAAGTGTCCTGGGACCCTTTCTTCTAAAGCATTTTGTACTTTTTTGTCTATCATTCCGTGAAACGTTGTTTTGTGCACATACACACTAACTCATACATGCACACACCATCCCTTCTGCCTTGTATCCTACAATCCCCTGAGCTTGATAATCCCATGTTTTACAGCCTCTAGACTAAGCAAGGCCATTATGATCTTATGTTTAGTCTCCTCTATTCAGATCAATACTCAGTTTGCATGGCCATGGCCCAGTGGCTCTGTTATGAGGCTATACCTCCCATCTAGTGAGATACAGAACCCCTGTAAATGATGTATTTCCCTGTGGTATATTATGCTTTTGAGAGGGACAACCACAATGTGCAATATTGAGGACAAATTTTTTGAGAAGTGGCTCTGTCCTTTTGTGTAACAAAATATAAATCCCATCTATATCTCTTGTAATGACAGATGCCATTTAGTGGGTTCAGAGTATAGTAAACTGTGATTGTTGTCATGTTATCGAGAAGACTGTTCAGGGCTGTTCAAAGCCACCATGACCCGAGTGATTAGGTTTGATACATTTGATACAGTAAATGGTCATTTATGGAGAAAAATATGTGCCTGGCGTTGCAATTTCGTCTTAATTGGATGTGGTAATTTTAAGGTTTAACTATTTCCATTTCCATTTTTAAAAAATGGTTTCAAAGTAATTTCTTTGGTTAGCCCAGTTGTACTATTGCACCTCCAATACATATGTACAAGCATGTAGGTTTTTTATTTGTTGGTATATTGCAATTCTTGGTTTCATTCATGTCATCAAAATTTCATTTTATTTTGTGCTTCTAGACTTTTAGATCAGATTTGGTCTTGCTCAGGTGTATCAGTCATTTTCACCTGGTTGCTGCCAGAGCAGCACTTAAATTGACTGAAGCTTTGGAAAGTCTCACAATATATTCAACCCGCATCTCAAATTAATCCTTCGGTTGGGGACTCGGTGGTCAAACCTTTCTGAGGACATATCGAGCAGATTATTGATTTTTAACACTTCACTTCATCTTCATCAAATAGCACTGAGACCTGAATGCTCAAAAACAGACAGCTTTGTCGATCCCCCCATTCTCTCTCTCTCCCTCTGTCTGTTCCTTCCTGTCCTCCCTCCATCCCGTCCTTTTCCCACTCCTCTGTCCCACCCTCCCCTCCTCCATCCCACCCTTCCCATTGTCTGAATCCTGTGACCAATACCCAGAGGACGGTATCGACATGAACAATAGTGTTTTGACTGCTGCTGACACCCACACACATACTCCTCTGTGTCCCACACAGAATGTAGAGGTCAACAAACAGGCAAACCAAAACAACAGTGCAGGTCCTGCACTGACAAAATCCTCTTAGATAATAATTGGGTGAAACAAGAATGATTTTTGGTCCAATGTAGAATTTAGAACTCATTTTTCAGCCTTTATTTGTGATTCGTTTTTAATTATTTTAACTTTCAGAATAGAATTACCTTTAGAAAAGCACTTTAAAGAAAATAACATAACTCTTCTTGTCACATGTTGACTAGCTATTTGTTGTGAGATATAGTTTTGCGTTAGCCACAACTAAGACACAGGTGATTGATAAGCAACATGACTTTGAATAGCACTGACAGTCTCCCAAAACATGAATTGTTTGGGGGAAAAAAACAAAACAAAAGATCAAAATACTTGCAAAGCTGAAGGAGCTCTAAACCGTGTACTGGCATCAGCTACTTCTCAGTCATCACAAAATAACGTTTGTTTAGTTCCCCAGTAGAGTCCCAACAAAGGAACTGCCTGATGTTATTTTTATCTTTCACAAACAAGGACATACTGGGAAATGTGAGATGGTACAACAGACATCAGTGTATTGAATTCATGCTCCCTTTTCTGGTTTAATCAGCAGCATTTCGACAGCAACTGACCAACGTGTCTGACAAAGAGGGCTGTGGTTGAACCTCTGCTAAATGAATGTAAAAGGGAGCATTACACCTGTGTTTCTCTCCGGTGCCAAGAGGCTCTTTCCCTCACTGGTAAATAAATTATGAAGGGGTAGGTGGCCGTTGTCAAAAAGGTCAAGTTTCCAAGTAGATTTATAGCAAAATAAAAAGGGGAGATAAAATTGGCAATACATGTTCACGATATTCACAAAATATTCATTGCTAAATTAAATCTGGACTTAATTTACATGTCGAAATAATCGGAACACTTTGACTAGTGGAAAAAGTCTTGCAAGTCAAAGAGAGCCCCCCCCCACGCAGTAAGAAACAAATTAGGCGTTTTGTTCTGTTTTAGTTATATGATAAGTAGACTGTTTGTTGTGAACACCATTAGATCCCATTTAGCTGATAGCATTTCAGAGTTCTGTTGCTATGAGTTTGATCAAAAACCACTTAATACAGCTTTATACTGCTGACCATCTGACACCAAATACAGTACATCTGCACAGCAACAGGATCTAAAGTGTGCAAAGTATTTTTTCAATACCTCCTTAAATATACCATTATGCAAACATATTTTTATGTTCCAAGTTTCTCCGCGATCCACCTATTCTCCTTTTTCATGTTGATATCTAATATTTTATTGTTTTACCTTTTAAGCTTATATGCACTATATTTTATTACCTCATTGTCCATTGTATGACCTTTTCCCTTCTGTCTCTTGGTCAGTAGTTGTGTGTAACCTGCCTTTTTTGTGACTTGCGTTGAATTGTGCTTTGTTGTCAGATTTTGCACGTTTTAAAGTGCTTGATAAGTTTTTAATAATAAATGAGCAAGTTAGCCACCCCGGGATTTGGAGCTGGTTTTCAGGGCTCAGGAATAGGTCTCATTTGAGCCCCTGGAGTTAGATCCGATAGGCTTGCATCAATCAGTACAAACCAATCCGAAAACAAATCACCTGGTCTTTCCACTGGCAAATAATTTCACAAATAAAACACCGAAACCAACATCTTAATCATTGCATAATAAGTCATAATGCACCATTAGTCAGAATACTGTGGTTGTTATGTGGATCTCTTAAAATTATCCATATCCTTATCTCAAAAGTGTATATCCAGATTTAAGAAGTGAGTGTTACGAGATCAGTGACACTCTACTGTTGGGGGTAAAATTGATCAAATCCTGAGCATTTTAATTGCTTGCCATGGTGTGCTGTCACTGTGGTAAATTCCTTGTGAGTCTACTACACCAAAGGCCGAATAATCTACAACACCAACAGCAGAATAAGTTTGCGCCTTGGTCCATAGCATCTTAATGTGGTATGCTTCACTGGCACATTCATTCCATACTCTGAGGCAGCTTTGCCCACAAGGCCACAATCATTTCCCTCAACACTGGAGGACACAACGTGACTCTTATTTTGCAATCTGTGCTTAAAGAAGCATGAAACATCTCATCAACAGAAAATGGCTGGCAGTGGTTCGCATGGTGTGTCATTTTCCTCCCAACTTTCATAACATAGGCTGCTACAAAACCTTGAAAATATGTTTTTACTCTGTGTGTCGCCCTTGCAGGCAACTTACAGCTAGGAGGCGTGACAAATCTTAAACCCAAATGTCACAGAAGGATTTTGTTCCTGTCCCCTCTTTGTGATGGTTATAAGTAAGGGTCTGTGTTACTTCACCATCTACCCCCAGATCTAATGAAGATGAGTGAACGGTCACTTTTCCCGTAAATCCCATATTGTATGTCAATGAAATTAATTTATAATATTTCTCTCTCCCTCTCTCGCAACATTGAGAAAGGTTGATGGGATGATCATGGGGCATATAGTGCATCAAATGCATTTCTGAGCTGCTTTTCCCTTTGCATATCTAAGGCACATTCTCACTGTCAGTCCTCCTAATATAGGTTTGTTGTATAATATGCAGTGCTTATGCCAAACATCATAGTATCTTCAAACATTTTATTTTAATGATGATAAACTGTGCAGTGAAGAGGGAGGAGAAGGGAGCATGAGATACAGGAAAACGATCACAAGTAGGACTTAATTCAAAGACCAGGGTGAAATCTTCAGTCAATACCCAATTAACATACATTGGATTTTTACTTTACCTGTGCATTACATTTACCCAACAAAACATTACAAAAACAACAGAAATCTGGCAAAAACAGTAAAAAAAAAAAAAGTTAAACTTACTTGGAGCAAATTTCAGGGTTCAGGTTTTCCATTTTTTTCGCGTAACATTGCATGAACTATTGACGGAACCTATGCAGCAAAATTCATATTCATATATATTCATATTCATATATAAACTAAGAGAATAAGACATGGTGCCAACAATAAATAAAAGTATAGATGGGACTAAGGTAGTTAAAATAAATAAATAAAAATAAACATAGAACACCTGTATTGAAATTATTAAATAGTTCCAACATGGCTACTTAAGATGGCTATCCATACTGGCAGCTATTTAAGCCCAAGAAGTGTATTTCAATCATCCCAACACCAAGGTTTTTACCCTTCTCTTGATCAGCAGAGTGTGGAGGTCAATGAATGCTTTAAAAACAACCTTTAAAGACTAAATGACTTGAAGTAAACACCTTGATGAATAAATAATGCAGGGCAATGATTTGCTCTGTTTGCTGTGAATGATCGACCAAACTTGTGCACAAACGTCAGTAGAGTGTGAGGGCACACTGAACATGGAGGTGGATTTTTTTGATTTTGATTTGATGTCAAGCTTTTTATTGCATGTACTGAGGGGCTTCTGCTCTGAGCAAAAGGGAGGCAGAATATGCTTTTTTCACCCTGATTTTGTTTGGCTCACTCTACATCCCCAGGCAGGCTGTTTCGGCGGGACATAGAAGCAGAAGGACGATGAGAGGGATGAGGTTGTTCTTGGTGACAGAGACACGTTGTCAGGCTCCTGGGGTACTGGAACACAAAGTAAGTTAGAAGGAGGAGTTAGGATGAAGAATTGCTAGAAGCTGTTGTGAGACTTGTTTTTTGGGTGCTCTCCAGGTGTTCTCTGGGCTGTCCAAAGAGGATAAAGGATGGAGGGAGGATGAAGGGAGTAGGTGTTTGTTTATGAGTGTGGATGGAAGGATGAAGTAAGTGAGTGCCTGACCGGCTGATTGTCTGACTGGCTCAGTGACTCACTGAATGACTGAGAATGTATGTGAGGTAGGAAAAGCCTCTCAACCCGAGAAGGAGCATGCAATCCTTAACCGTAAAAAATACCAAACTTGGAGATACATGGTTTTTGCGATATATACATACCAAATCAGTGAATTGAGACAACTAAAAATGTGGGTCTGTATTCTCTTCCAAGCAGACAGCTCATTAGGGGTATAAATGCAATTTGTGCCAATATGGAACATGAGCCCAAAATATAGTATTGCTGCCACCTAAAATCTGAACAAAGTGAAGGGGTCTGTATTTGTTCAGTTAGATGTTGTGAAGTGGTTGCTATTCCCTGATGTTGCTAGGTTGCTGGACACTGGGACCGGGTCCAGTGTTTGTGTATTCAGCACCATCTACAGCGAGTCCACTGAAAAGGTGGCAGCGGAATAATAATATCGAACAACCTAATGAGATGCCCTTGAAACACTTCGTTAATTGTAACTCTTTTATTTTTGTCATAACAGCTTGTTTCAAATGTGACTACTGAAAATGCACACACACAAAATATCTACATTATTCCAAAATGCTTCCCATTTAATTTCAAAATTAGTTCAAATGCGTCACAGTGATTCACAGCTATTGATTCTGTGAAGCAAACAGTGTACAGGAGAAATGTTTTCCCATTGTTTGTTGGGAACGTGTGAGCCAGGCCATAGAAGGGTGCTTCCTTTCAACTACAGCTCAATCTCTCTTTTCCCTGATCTCTCTTTCTCTATCCCTGTCTCTCTCTCTCTCTCTCTCTCTCTCTCTCTCTCTCTCTCTCCCTCTCTCTTTCTCTCTCTCTCTCTCTCCCTCTCCCCCTCTCTCTCTCTCTCTCT